>PVJN01025837.1:0-29623 GCA_004026805.1 Lasiurus borealis | reverse complement strand
TTCATAGCTGTAATTTTGCTACTGTTATGAACTGTAATGTAAATATCTGATATGCAGGATGTATTTTCGTTGTTACAAATTGAACATAATTAAAGCATAGTGATTAATCACAAAAACAATATGTAATTATATATTGTGAAATATTTATTTCTAATTACAAATAAATGAAATTTTGTCTTGAATCATGGTGTAGCATGGGTAACAGTCTTAATATGACAATAGTAAACCACATTGCTACATTTTGCTACACTGAGGAGCCGGTGTGTTGGTTCATAAGACCATGGGAAATAGGTGTTTTCCAATAGTCTTAGGCAACCCCCAAAGGGTTCGTGACCCACAGGTTGAGAACCACTGATCTAGAAGGTTGTCCAGAATGATGTCTGGTCTAATTAGCATAGTAAGCTTTTATTATAGATAGTTGGTCAGCTATCAGAGTGCACTAGAGAGGAAAATACAGGTTGTAAAAAAATACTATGAAAGAGCAAGGAGCCCAGCTGAGAAGAGGGAAGTATCTAGGCAGAAGAGGTGACATCTGAGTTGATCTCTGAAGGATGAAGTCACAAAGAGAAGGAGAAAGAACATTCTATGTGGAGGCTGAGCACATGTGAAAGTTCAGGAATGCGGAACAGGTGTGTACAGCTAGAAGTTAGAGTTCATGGCAGGAAACGCAGGTTGAACAGAAGGCTGCAGGTAGTTTGGGAAGGGCATATACCACACTCCAGAGCCTGGACTTACAACTATACACAGCAGAATTTTAAGAAAAATTGAGGTTCTAAAAAGATATAAAGAGATGATTTAAGGAAACAAATAAAATTTGTGAAGAAAGGAATTTAAAAGGCCAGATATTATTTAATCTAATAAGCTTCAAGCCTAGGAAAGCATTTTCCACAGATTGAGAGGAAAACTTCTGCCCAACAATGAAACTGTGACTCTTCCCCTCCAATGAAAGCAGAAAAAAGATGAAGTATTCATTTCTGATTATACTACAATAAAGGTGAGTGAAAAACACTGGTAGAAATTGGGAAAAGGTAGAAGCCCAAACGACGTAAAGAAGGCAAATTAAGACCATTTCTTGAAGCAAAGAGTAGCATTTCATTTTCGGGGAGTTATTTTGCAAGACAGTCTTAATTCCACAGGTTGGTTCCAATATGGTCCTGTTTAACCACTTCAGAATGGCGTATCCCCTTTTATCCCTTGTGATTCCACTATGCTCAATCTGTGAATGTACTAAAGTCATACTAAACAAATTAAAAAAAAACACCTATATATCATTTACTTGGATAATAATCAGGGGAAGACATGTTGAAATCACAAAATAATTCTAAAGAGGTTTGTGCTATTGTTTTCAATACATATACTAATGCCCAAGTATTTTCAACAGTGTATAAGACCATCCTATGGAAGTACTGCTTTCAGGCAGCCTTCTTTCCTAAAGTAAGTCAGGAATGTGCACTGCAATTGTAAATTCTTCTCTACTTAGCTATTTTCTTCATTAAAAAAAAAAAGAACAATGATAAATTTAAGCAGAGCCCCAAACTTAAGTACAGGAAATGCCCACAAATTCTAAAACTATAGAGTTTAAAACTAGCATGTTCCCATCACATCTAAAATATCAATTTCATGACATTTTAAGCAAAAGAAAAATACCCAGTAAGTTAAATGTGTCCCTTAATGGAAATTAGTGAAATTTTTTTCTAAGGCTTCAAATTGTTAACTGTTCCGACAAAAAGCGTACCTGGTGGAGGGAATCAGGTTGAGGATCCCATTGAGAACATAGCTGAATTCCGCTTGATCCTGTGCAACAAGTGCCACCAGACCCTCACAGCAGGCTGTCCGAACCACCACATTATCACTGCAGCACTTCTCCCAGAGCAAGTTCAAAGCAGGGGTCTGAAAGCAAACCAATGGTTAAAGGGCACTTGCGATGAGCAGCAAATGCATACACACCCCCAGCCATGCGTCACGGTGTAATTGGTTCACAGTAGGCTATCTCTCCTATATAAAGATGCTGCTATCATAGCACTTGTAGAATAAATTTAAGTCAGTTTCCCAAGAGAGGTAATGGATCTGTTCTGATATAGCAACTCTCTCTCATCTGGTGTATTTGCTGCAAAATAAGCCTGGCTGCCAACAGTTATAACCTGAGTTCAAGCAACGCAACAGAACCTAACAAGGGATCAAACTAAGTCTTGGCTCTGGCACAGTGCTAACCCAGACACCTATAATATAAGCAGATCGGTTAGTCTAAGTTGAACCCAAATCATACCTATGCTTCAAGCCTTCAATGGGAATAAAATTTTCAGAAAATGTTCCTAGTCTCCTACCACCAATCTCTATCACCTAAATGCACCCCATCCTGACCCCCTATCCCGACTCCCACACACACAATGTCCATGCCCTAATGAATACAGAGGGAAGACAGAGAAGTAGAACAAGCTACCAGCAAGCTGCTGGTCCCATGGCTACCAACAAAAGCGTAGTAAAACTATTTTGGCCAAGAGTGAGACTGTGACTTTTCCCTATCCCTCACAAAAAATCTGTCATCTTTCACAGAAAAGCACTGGAAGGCTATCTTCATTTTGAAAAATTCTTTTAAAGCAGAGGTTCCAACTTTTATAACTTTCTTAGAAACCCATGATTCCTTCACCAAAAAAAAAAAAAAAGTTCACTATTAATGATAAACCTATATGCATTTAAATATATTGTGGGGTAAGTCAATTTATATTAATACATGGTTTGAGAATTTCTTGGTTTGGGCCTTTTCTTAAAGGACATATAATGAAACTATTTTTCCTTTCTGTCCTTTCCCCAATAATTCATTGGGAAATATATAATTTGGAGAAATACCCAGCTCCTATAGATAACTAAAAAAATGAAAATCAACATTTTATTGTGTCCACTTTCCTACTGGAGCTTGCTCTGAGATCCTTGCAATTATAGGACCCCAATATAACAGAACAATATAGTTAACAGTTACTACAGGTAAGTAATATTTATATTCCATTTATTTTATTTAGAAGGAAATTTAAATCACCTACATGGATAATATGAAAGGGAACTAAATTACTAAGCCAGAAAAACAATGTAAGTAAGAAAATAACTGTCCCTTCAGATAACACTGTGATATCATGGAAGTAAGCATTCATTTATTAATGGGAGAGGAAATATTTGGTTATAGGGATTGACATTCAATAAATCCGGCAGTTTAAGTAAAACCACTAGATCTTGTCAGAGTACATAATGTGATTATAGGTAGGATTAAGATCAGAGTTCTCAGAAAACCTAATTTAAATGACTACATACAAACACTAGATAAATGCCAATTAGTAAAGTATATACCCCTACACTTCCGTGGCAGAAGCAGTAGAGAAATGTGATTTGTAGTAGCTAATCAAAAAGAATGTGAGAGGAAGAAGATCACTTTGTTTTTGCTGTGAAAAATATCTCATTCCCATCATGTGTATTCTCTAGAGTTTACCTTAGTGCACCCACTTAAGTAGAATTTCCAGCCAGCATGTCAAAATACACAACATCGGTCAACCAAAACCCAAGTGACATATATCTCAGTAGGCTGGCATTGCTTCCATACTTAGCATTTACCTGCCCTATGCATAATAAGAATTTTTTTCCCCCAATTCTAACTGTCCACGCATGACCTTTTCATACATGGGGCCATCTATAGCATGAAAAATCTCCCACACCCAAATAGAGTCTCTATGTTCACTTTCTCTATTAAACAAAAATATTCCCTCAGAGGTAACCCCGTCAACCTTCTCTTCTAAAGCATGCCTACTCTCATTCCACTCATGTTATTATTTATTAATAATAATAAAAATACTTCCCTCTTCTCCTCCATATCTTATTCCTGGAGTCTATTGTCACAAATTTGAAATGTTTTAATTATTTGGAAGAAAAACATGACAAACAAACAAAAAAAGGCATTAAGCTTCTCACAGTTCTAAATCGTTTCTACAGTGACCTGCACTGTGAGGGAAACAAGCAAAGTGATTCTGTGCTCCACCTGGTAGCAATATCGGAACAGAACTACAACAAAGAGTAAAACACAGACCTGGTTTGTGGATTGATGGATCTTTTCTGAAAAACCATTTTCCTTTAGGACTGCAGCAAGAAGATGACCCACAGCCTAAAAAGAAAAAAATAATAATACATTTCCTCAGAAGTTTTCTCCAAATAGTGCATTTGAAGGTAACAACTATCAATAGTAGTTATTATGACTTTGAGTCTTATCAGACAGTCAATTGGTAATAAAATTCCAATTCACTGAGGACACGCTCTATAGAAGGCATTGAACTAGTCAATCCACATACATAATTTCTTATCTTCATAACTCTCAAGGTAAGCATTTTTATCCCAATTCTTATCCCAATATGCAAACTATAGTTCATAGAAGTTAAGAAAATTGATAGATTTTCAGTTAAAATTGCTATCCCTTAATATGAGAGGAAACAGAGATTATTTAATCCATGAAACCATAAGACAAATAAGAAACTTCACAGCTTTTAAAATCATCTCTGCATCTAAGTGAAATCCATCATGCTTCATCATGCCCTTAAGGAAGATGGAGAAAATGCATTCCCGTCTTCGATTATGGCCCACACAGACCTGAATCCATAGGTCTTTCTCCCTCCTCTAGGCTCTATAACTTAATTCCTTTATTATTTTCTCATAGGTTTTAACGCTGTAACAGGCTTTCAGTCTAATAAATCTAATAAATCTCTAAATTTTTCCCAAATCCTGCTTTGGTCCCAAAGCCCAACATTGAATATGAGACTCCTACAGGAGTGTTAAATCTCATTACCTCCTACCACCACAACCTCATTCTCCTTGCTCTTCAGCATTACCCAGCCCTGTTGTCTTGGAACCAAGGCCAACAACAACAGCCATTTCGTCTGTAGGTTGGAAATACCTGGCAACTCCAACAACTGTTGATCCTACACTAGGGACCAACGTATGATTCAGCTGTGAATACCTGTCAGTCTTGAAACGTTTCCAGAGTTCAAATAAAAAAACAGCACCCAATCCTTCATCTCTCTTTGTATTTCACATATTAAAAATTATTAAGGACCTCAAAGTGTAATGGTCTCAGTTTTGCAATACAAGTCATTTGTTTAAAGGAATACGTATTACATTTAGATAAATTAACTGTCTCTTACTTATTTAAAGGGATAGTAACAAGAATTGAAAACCAGTAAATAGTTTTGGTTCCTGTTTACAAAATATACCATATTTCACTGAATGTAACTGGCCATCAACTACAACATAATATTTTATGTAACATTAAGAAAGAAAAAAGGCTGCCAAAATTAATCTACATTATACAATGCTTCATATGGTTGAGAATTTTGATTTTATATTAAGAAAGCTCTTTCAAACTCATTTAAAAAATCATGGCCAAGTTCACAATTGGACAGGCAAAACCAACAGTATGATGACTACTGCCATCAATTACTAGATGCAACCCAGTTTCACAGTGTTAAAATCGGAGAGTATAGCCTAAATTAATTTTAAAATACAAACTCTAAGAATATATCAGCCTACATTGTCACGTTAGTTTTGCATGACAGAATAGTTTAAAAAGACATCCTACAATACATATACACTTTCACTCGATTTAACAGTAACACACATAGGTATTTCTTGATTATCTGTGCTAATGAAGGGACTCCAGGCCAGAAAAAAAACATTGAGGCCAGTATTCTCCAAGTCTTCATTTCTTCTTCATGGTAAGGACCTGTGCTGTGCAGGATAAGACTCCAACCCAGTCAGGCAGAAGGGAATCTTGCATAAGGAGTGTTCTTCTCCTCATGGAAGGGTTCCCCACTACCCAGCTAAGTCAATTCCCACAGCAGGTATCTCCACAGTTAACTGTTAAAGTGGCCAAGATGCTGTGCATGGTTAAGTCTTCAAGCAGGCTTCAACTGTTCTGTTATCTTTACTCTCACAAGAAAAGACAGTAAGCTATTATATCTTGATTAACCACCATGCTTCTAGTTAGCTGAAAGCTAACCAGAAAACCATCTTTGGTTTAACCTTAATAATTGAAAAGCTCTTTAAAATAAATTATAATCTCTTGCCTGAGTTAGAGTGTATAGATCGAAGTTTTTTAATCCAGGATAGTTTACTTACTAAATGTCATTATTATAAAAATCTCTTATTCTTACATTTGTATAGGCAGAATATACATTTTAAGATATTAGTCTCTCATGCTCTGTAAATGCATATATCTGTAGAGGTATAAGCATTTACTTCTGTTTCCAATAATTAATTGTAGAGCAAAAAGTACATATTCAAAGGGTTAATCAAGGTTTTATTATTCTAAGAAAAGTATGACATAAACAGAAGCTGCAATTGGTCAACTTCAAATATTTATTTTCTTGTCAAATATAAAATTTCAAATTAACTCATATAAAAGTTGTTTAATAAAATAATATTTCATTATAGAAAAAAATCAATATTAAAAATATAAACTTAAATTAACAATCTACCAAAAACGTTCACTTGTTACCAAAAAACATAGATAGATAGATGGTAGATAGATAGATAGATAGATAAAATTACCTGTGTTTGGATAAGAGAATTTGGAAATTCAAACCTTTTCCTGATATCATCTGACATTTCTGCTTCTCTTACACATATGTATGCAGATTCTGTGACCAAAACAAAACAAAAATAATTGTTAATCTGGAAAAGTAATTACTCCTCATATAACATTAAAGTAACTCATTCCCAAGTCAACAACTGAAATAAAATATAGGGCTCTGCTGGAGTAATCCTTGCCATACACTTCATTGTTAACCTCTTTAGTCCTCAAATGCCATGGCTGATAAACTAAAATGTCCAAAAATTCTTGGTTTTTTCCATTAGAAGTAATTCAGAAACAGATAAGTTCAAATAGAACCTCCACCCTACCCCTGCCACTGTCCCCAAAATCCAAAAGTTCTAGCGTAGTAACACAATTTAAAAAATTCAATGACATGTTTGAATTAGAAAGTAATTATTTTATTGATCAAAACCTGTAAGGGAGAAATAGTAAAACTTTCAACAATTGTTTAAACTATGCTTTGCTTTGAGACAAAGCTTTCATTTAAACACTAATCCAACAAGTATAAAGCTTAGGTGAGCTGTTTTCAGGGAGTATAGAAATGACCTAGAAACTCGCATCAAAACAGATTGCTTGTCTTCTAAAAGGGAAACCGGCAAGCAATTAAAACCAACTTGTAATATTTACATCGCACCTCTCATTCCTACTGGAGTCTCAAAAAAATATGCAAAAGGATGAAGGAGAGTAACTGATAAATCAAAGACACAGAACTAATAGGAGGATTTCCTAAGAATCCAAATTTATCCAATTTCCACGCAGCACTGAACCCCCCAAATTACACTATTTTAAACAATGGGTGCTTAAGGTCACTCATTTATTACATATAGCTTGCAAAAAAATGTATGCCTCTTCAGTACTCTCGGTTGCTTATAAAAATAATAGGCTACAAAATCAAGCTCTCCTGATCTCAACATTGAAGGCAGCCTGTGTTGAACTTGCGGCTCTAACTACTTTCCTCCCTTTCTTTCAGAGCTATCCTTCCTGAAAGAAGAGTTTATCCTAGCTTCCTTTTTCAACATCTAGGTCCAGCTTTACTACTTGAATTTGATAGTTCAGAGCACTAAAACTGGTTGTAAAACTGCAAGTGATGCTCCGTATCTAAATCTACTCTTTAGCTTAGGCAGGTCAAAATCTCAACTTTCCAGGTGTCCTAATCTAACCTTTCTTGAAATTTGTTTCTCTTTTGAATTCCATAAGACAGCACAGCAAACTGGAGAATCCAAGATGGCAGCATAGATAAACACCTACACTGCTGCCTCGCACAACAATTTCAAAACTACAACTAAAAGACAGAACAGACATCATCCAGAACCACAGAACAGATGGCTAAGTGGAAATTCTACAACTAGAAGGAAAGAAAGGGGCTCACAGAGACGCAGAGGAGCTGCAAAAAGCTGAGGTACAGAGACACGTGCATGGAGAGAGCGGGTGCCAGAGTACCTGGCTGGCTTTCTCTGGCAGGAGGGAGACGGAGACTCTCAACAGCATTGAACCCCTTATCCTAAGACACTAAACCCCAGATCCAGCTGAAACTCACATGGGGAGAGTTTGGACTGTGAAAAGGGAGAGGTACACGGAAATTAAGGGGAGTCGCAAAAGATCAGAAGTCTGGTGGTGCGCACTGCACACAGAGGACCAACTGCTGCTTGTGCCGCTGGCTTTCACAAGTGGGCGGGTACAGACCCTCCCAACTGCGCCACTCCTAACTTCACTAAACCCCAGTTTCAGGCGAAAACCTGGGGACCCAGACTCATATGGTCCCGAAGCGCAGGGAAGCTGAAAGGGCAGCAGTCTAGAGGCAGCAGTTTAGAGGCACTGCAAGAGAGAGTGGGCATGCACACAGGGACCGCTCCTGCAATTACCCAGTCACATGAGACTCGGGGACCGTGGAGGGCAGGGACGACTGGAAGGTAAGACGGTCCCTTAAGCCCTGAGACTCCACCCATCCAAAGCTCAACAGAGAGGCTTTTGCAGTTTTGCAAGTCTGGTATCATAAGGCTGAATCCAACACAGAAGTTCTCCCAGCATAGTGAAAATGCCGAGACAAGGGAAGGGATCACAAACAAAAGAAATGGAGGAAAACAAACGAATGGATATAGAGTTCAAAACCATGCTTATAAGGTTTTTCAAGAATATCCTAGAAAAGTTGGATAAATTTAGTGAGACCCAAAAAAAGATGAAAAAGAACCAACTAGAGATGGAAAAGAACCAACTAGAAATTAAACATACACTGACTGAAATAAAAAATATTTTACAGAGATCTAACAGCAGACTAGAGGAAGGCAAGAATCAAGTCAAAAATTTGAAATATAAAGAATCAGAAAACACTCAACTGGAAAAGCAAGAAGAAAAAAGAATCCAAAAATGTGAAGATAATGTAAGGAGCCTCTGGAACAGTTTTGAGCTTACCAACATCAGAATTGTGGGGGTGCCAGAAGAAGAGAGAAAGCAAGATACTGAAAACCTACTTAAAGAAATAATGACTGAAAACTTCGCACATCTGGAGAAAGAAAGAGACTTACAAGTCCAGGAAGCACACAAAACCACATATATAAGGAATGCAAAGAGGACCACACCAAGACACATCATCATTAAAATACCAACAGCAAAATACAAAGAATATTAAAAGCAGCAAGAGAAAACAGTTCATTACCTACAAGAAAGCACCCATACGACTGTCAGCTGGTTTCTCAAGAGATATGATGCAGGCCAGACGGGAGTGGCAAGAAATAGTCAACGTGATGAATAACAAGAACCTACAACCAAGAATAATCTATCCAGCAAAGCTATCATTCAGAAATGAAGGGCAGATAAAGAGCTTCACAGATAAGAAAAAGCTAAAGGAGTTCATCAACTCCAAACCAGTGTAATATGAAATGTTGAAAGACACTCTTTTAGAAGAGGAAGAAGAAAAAGGTAAAAGATAAAAAATTATGAACAACAAATACATATCTATCAACAAGTGAATCTAAAAATTAAGTGAATTAAAATTTGATCAGCAGAATAAACTGGTGAATATAATAGAATTAGGAGCACAGAAAGGAAGTGGACTGATGATTCTCAGGGGGGAAGAGGGAGGGGTGTACAGGGAGAGACTGAACAAAAATCACACACCTATGGATGTGGTCAATGGGAGGGAGGTAAGGGTAGAGGGAAGGGTAGGATCTGGGTGGAGGAGAGCTATGGAGGGGAAAAAATAAACAAATGTAATAATCTGAATAAAAAAGATTTAATTAAAAAAAAAAGACATCACAGCAGAATTTTTCAAAGTATGTCCTTGGGAAAACCACAATAAAGAGATCTCCACAGGAAGAAATAAGGATTGTATAGGGACATATATTGCCATCTTGAAGATTCATTCACTTAACACACCCTTATTAGGTGCTTACTGTGTATCAGAAATTGTTCTAGATGTTTAAGTTACCTCAATAAACATAGACAAAAATCCCAACACTCTGGAGCTCACAGTCCAGCAGGAAGAGGTAGACAGTAGATTCAAAAAATATATAAATGAAATATAACATGGTAAAAGGTGATAAGTGCTATGGGGAGAAAAGTAATAAAATAGATAGAGTAAAGGGAATGAGAGATGAGGAGAGGACACGCTATTTTAAATATGGTGGTCTTTTCTAGAGATGGTGGCATGTGGGAGTTGTTAGGCATACACATATCCATGGGAAGTGTCACAGGAACAGAAAACAGTGAGTACAAAAGCCCTGAGATAATTAAATGCTTAAGACCTGTTCCAGAAAGAGCAAAGATGGATCCAGCACACAATGGAGGAGGATGAAAATGGTATACCAAAGAGCCAATGAGAAGCCAGTCCTTCCAGGCCTTGAGGGCTCCTGGACGGGCTGTGACATGTATAGTGAGTGAAATAGGAAACTACTACACACACAAAAGAGGATGAGATTTTGATATTTTTTCCACTTCGGGATATCTTGGAAGACAGAGCCAACGTGATTGCTAAAGAATTAGATGAAGTAGAAGAGGGAAAAGGGGTCAAAGATGAGTCCAAGGTTTTAGATCTGAGCAACTTTATTTTAATCTCATTTCTTTTGGGCATTTTACACATGAAACAAAACAATTGATACATTACTTACCACAGCATTTTTTACCAAAGAAATATATGCTGTCGCCATTAACTGAGATGGGAAACAAGTTTTGTGGGGGAAGATTGAGACTCCATTAGAAACAGGTAAGTTTTAGAGACCTAACAGAAATCCAAGTGGAGATGCCAGGTAGAAAGTTGTACATAAGAACCTATAATTTGCCGAGACCGGTTTGGCTCAGTAGATAGAGCATGGGCTTGCAGACTGAAAGGTCCCAGGTTCGATTCCGGTTCGGGGCATGTACCTTGCTTGCGGGCACATCTCCACAGTGGGGTGTGCAGGAGGCGGCTGATCGGTGTCTCTCATCGATGTTTCTGACTTTCTATCTCTCTCCCTTCCTCTCTGTAAAAAATCAATAAAATATATATATTTTTAAAAAGAATCTATAATTTGAAAGACAGATCTAAATAATAGTGCATGTCATTAAATAATCAGAGATTCTAAAGCAAGGAGTTCGATTAACTTTATTTAACCCCGAGTTTCCCAAACGTATCTGATCATGGCACCTTTTTTTCCTAGAAATTCCTGTTAACAGTCTTATACAGCTAGCCTTTCCTGACATATACTGGGAAACACTGCTCTACCAATTCCTCCTCTTCCTCAGTCCTGTGACCTTGTGCTTTTGTCTTTTACATAAACTCTTCCAGAGCCTTCATGTAGTCTGTATCACTGAACACTCCCCTACTCTCTTTCATAAGGCTCTAAAACACCAGAAATTGGAGATGTCAAAACCAAAACACATATTTTCCTCTCAAAAACACTGTTCACTTTTCAGCTTTTCCCAATTCTCCTCTCACAATTTCCCTCCCAACATTCTCTAAATCTAGTCAGTCCCAAAGTCAACTTCATTCTTTTCAGCTTCTTGGAGGGTGTTTTCCCTCTCTATTTCCATACCCATCATCAGAGTTCCTCACGCTAGGCTTACTTCAGTAACTGCTTAGTCTTGCTTGAGTTCATCCCATACACTGCTGTCAGATCATTGTCCCAGAATGCTATTTCCATCACATCAATTCTCTTGAAGATTTAAGACACTTTTCAAAAGCCTGTCAGATTAAATGCAAATTTTGATTCCTAGTTTTTAAGCCCTGCAACAATCATCTCACCCATTCAACTGCATTGTCACTACTGTCCAATTCCAGTTGGGCAAAAACCATTTTCAAAATAATCCCAGATGCTCAAAATGTGCTCTCTCCCACATATAATGACCTCCTATTGATGGCCATTTTTTCTCAGTGGTTAGAGTATTAGCCTGCAGACCAAAGGGTCAAGTGTTCAATTCTCGGTCTAGGGCATATATATACCTCTGTTGCAGGTTCAGTCCCCCACCTTGGTCAAGGCGCATGCAGGAGGCAACCAGTTACTATGTCTCTCACATTGATGTTTCTCTCCTTCTCTCCCCGCCTGCCTCCCTTTCACTTTCTCTGAAAATAAATGGAAAAAAATATCCTAGGGTGAGGCTTAAAAAGTAAAGTAAAATGTCCTTCTAGGTTCCTACTATTTAAAGATGAAATACCTTTTGTAGCAGAGCTTCTCTGTTAAGATATTCCCAAGTAGCCACATCTTAGAATAATCATCTTGGTTTATATTCCTTCAGTACTATTGCATTTGGTCTGACCCATGCCATCATTGACTACTTACATTAGGATTGCTAGTATTTTTTTGTAAAGGGCCAAATAGCAACTGCTGAAGTCTGCCACCATAGCCGGAAAGCAGCTGAAGTCTGCCACCATAGCAGGAAAGCAGCCATAGCCCAAGGCTGTGTTCCAATAAATTTTATTTACAAGAATAGAAGGCACTGGGGGTCATAGTTGACTAACTCCTGGTTAATATAATGACTAATTTAATTTATAAAATTTGTTGATTCAATTGCAAGAATTAACATTCAAATTTGTGCCTGTGCCTTCAGCTTCAGGTAAATACATAAATAAGGTAAATTATATCTTATCTAAAAGTTGGGTAGTAAGTACTCTTTATCAAAGAAAACAAACCTTTTCATGCCCCTAAACTCTGGAGGAAATTCCTCATATTAGACTTTTATATATAAAATACAGAATGACATATAATAAGCAATATTCTTAGTTATATAATAGGGAACTTCATGTTACTTCTTTTTTAATCAATCCCTGGATAAAGCCATGTGTATTATATAACATGTAATTCAGCAAAGGAGACTAGCTCATAAGGTTCTAGTGCAGTTTTCTGATTATCTAAGCCAATTGAATAGAAAGTAGGCTATACTTTATCCAGAGAAGCAGATGGTTATCAGGGTATCACAGAATAGACTTACCCAAATGTCAACAGAGCCAAAGAAAAGAAATGTGGAGTTATACTCTCTGATCCAGACCTAGAACAGGGAACTCCAAAATTCTCTGGGGACCAGATGAGCAGCTGGTTAAGCGAATAGATTATGGCAGTGAAGAGGCCAAACCCTCCAGAAAAATTACTGTCTCCTAAAGGTGGGCTGATGGAATAATGTTCTTATCAAAAGTAGACTCTACTGTACTTATTTCCTATGTAACCTGGTTGGCGTTCCTCAGTGGTTGACTCTGACCCATGAACCAGGAGATCATCGTTCCATTACCAGTTCAGGGCATAGGCCCGGGTGGCAGGCTTAATTCCCAGTAGTGGTTAAGCAGGAGGCAGCCAATCAATGATTTTCTCTCATCATTGATGTTTCTCTCTCTCCTTTCCTCTCTCTGAAGTAAATAAAAATCTATTTTTTAAAATGACCTAAGTATAGATGGCAAATACCTCAGCTTACAAAAGATAGTCCTTATTTCACTTTAGAGAATGAATACATTTTTAAATCTATAGTAAATTTATCTTTCCTAACAAATGGTCAGTAAGCATTCTCAAAACAATATGACTTGATATCATCCTTGATTTGCAACCCTTGAGCTATAAATTATATATGTCTTTCATCTACTAGAAACTTATATTTCAAGGTTAATCACAACCACTTGGCCTTTTAAAGTATCAAAACATACATCATATTCTCTCAAGGAATTAAAAAAAATAATACATATGCTTGCTTTAGCATTGGCAGAGTAGTATGTGTCTTATTTCATTTTAACCTCAGCTTCCTTTGGGCACTATATACATTAAACCACACACTATTTCTTCTTTCTATGGCATTCTTTTTTTTTAATTAATTTTTCACAGAGAGGAAGGGAGAGGGATAGAAAGTTAGAAACATCGATGAGAGAGAGACATCGATTAGCCGCCTCCTGCATAACCCCTACTGGGGATGCGCCTGCAATCAATGTACATGCCCTTGACCGGAATTGAACCTGGGATCTTTCAGTCTGCAGGCAGAAGCTCTATCCACAGAGCCAAACCGGTTTCGGCCCATAGCATTCTTTACTAAAAGGAAACTTGATACAACATGCTCCATAAACCATGATACCAAAATAGAGTGATTTTAAAAGATTTATCTGTAACCTGTCAGTCTGCCTTTTTTTTTGGTCTATCTAAATCAGAATGAGAATTTTTAATGAGGTCTTAAGTTCCAATTGAATCAAAGCATTTGTCTAACTTTAGCAATTATCCTACCTATCAAGGCTTTTCAGCCCTATAAGAACACTTCAAGAAAATAAAAGTAGCAATTGCATCCTAGAAGTAATAAAGGAGTAGCAGAGAGATAAAGCACTTTAGGTTTTCAACTTTTTCAATATTTTTTCTAGGATACAACAAACAATATACAACTGTATATTTAAAAAAAAAAGTATTCAGTGTCAAACTTCAAATAGGACACAATCTAAAACATAAGAGAAAAATCTAGTAATATTGACAAGTGCTATGGGAGGCAGCAAAGAAATTATGCTGGGTGGTCAGGAAAAGATGACTTTGATCCTCTTGTCTACCAAACTTCTATATAGGAAGAGCTCAGAGCAACAACATAAGACTAGAGAGAGCACATTCTTGAAGTTGGTTTATATAAGCAATGTCATCAGCAAACTGGTAAAAATACATACTTCATCCACATTAATGGGACTCTGCGTTTGAAACACAAAATCTAGGCCTTTTTCTTTTTAATTTTATCAACTATTCCAATTCTTAGTTATACATGTTAGTTTCCTCCTCCAACAAAGTAAGCTATGGAACCATAAGTCTGAGGATTTTAAACACATATTTTGACAATTTTTTTCCTTTTTACTATATTTTTTAAAAAATAGCTTATAGAAAAGCTAATGGGCACAGCCAAAAAATTTGAGCTGATTTTATAAGTTTATCAAGGCTGTGGTTCAGGTATATGTTCCAAGTTGCTTAGTCCTGCCCCTTTAAAAAAGAAAAAAAGAAAAAAACACCTGTCTATATTTTTAACTGCCCACCTTGCAATATTTATATCTTCCTTATCCTTCCACCTGCTTAGTTTCTCAATTATCAATTCTTGGTCTCTAAGTATTTCTACAAATCCTCTCAAGGGTCTGGCAGGTAGGTTCTGTTTCATCACCCTATATTAAATCCTGACACCTGTTAGAAGAAACTCAAGCTGAGCCTGAATTCTTGATTCAAAGCTTCAAAATACAACTGTCAGCTATATTCTCAAATTAACAAGACAATCAGAGCCCTATTAAGTGCATGATTCATAAAAACAGAAAAATCATGGAGAAATCGTAATGAAAAGTTTTCAAAACGAATGAGCAAGTGTAAGAAAATAATAATTTCTAATCATTACATTCCAAAAGTCATTAAGTCATCATTAAATTAGGCTAAGAGCAGAAAATATCTTCATGTTAGCAGTAATTTCAAAATCAAGCCAAGGCAGAGGGCAACTAAATGGGTGACAGAGCTACTGGGTCAACATGTTATAATCAGAAAAAAAGGGAACTGCATATATATGGCAGAGACCACTAACTTCAACATCTGTGCTCTCCTTCATCATATTTCCTACTTAAGTAAGGTTAATATGGCCTAAAACCAAGTTCTCTCCAGTGGTGTTGGAACAAAGGTGATGTGCTGTTTCCAACTGCAGAGTGCTTCCTCTACTCTCTTCCCAACCCAAACCAGGTCTTGGCAACAACTCAGATTCAATCATGTGCATAAAGATAGTACCTCTAAGGTAGCAATATCTAACTGGTGAGCAGCAAGAATTTTTAAAACATGCAATACCTGACTACTTATTCATGGGCACCAACCCCTTTTTCCTTGAGATTGTCAAATTTAAAAAATGACAACAGCCAACACAATAGCTATCCAGTGTGAATAAATGAAATGCATACCTAATATTTTTTGTTAAATCAGCAAAAAAAAATCAATTTTGGGTTTGCCACAGAGTTTTAGTAATTATGTGTGCCATGTGATGAAAAAGGTTGAAATCGCTGGTCAAGAACATTGTTGAATAAACAAAATGGAAGAAACTGGGCCTCTAAATGATAACTAAGAGAACTGCATACCTGGACTTCCAACTAATATATGGGAAAGAAATTTATCCTCTGTTTGAATCAATGAATTTTGGAGGTTTTTTGTTGTTGTTGTTGCAGAACCTATTATTTCCATAATAATATAGGGGACCTGAGTTCATCTCTCTTCTGTAATTTTTTCCATTGGCAAAATGAAGAAGCTATATGTCAGATAGGTTAAACAACTTGCCAAAAAAGGAAAATCACCCTGACACCTTAGGTGAGAAGAGCTAACCCAGTGTTTCTCTGGACCATCAATAGCATGAGGATGATGGGCTCGGTCCACATTACTATATCATGCCCCAGGAATTTTAAGATCTATCATCAAAGTGCTGAGCAAATTTAGGTGACTATGAATTCTGATGATCTCACCAGTTGCAATTTACTGGCCTGAGGGGATGGGGCTAAAATCAGCAGTCCCACATCCCCCGGAGGGGTTCCAGATTACAAAAGGGTGCAGGCAAACTGAGGTACAACACCCATGCACGAATTTGTTCACTGGACCTCTAGTTTCACTATTTGTATGTATTTACACTTAATCTAAATATATAAATCTATAAAGGAATATGGATGAAAAATAGCTATTTTTTAATGTAAAGATTCATTATCTCTGGAATTTTTATAGTATCCAATCTAAGTCTTTAAAAAAGTCTTCAGATTAGCTCCTTTATGAGTTAATTTCTTTCCAATCTATCTGTATATATACAATTCTAGGGAGAGAATACAAGATGGTGGCTTAGGTAAACATCTACACTGCTGCCTCGCACAACACTTTCAAAACTACAACTAAAAGACAGAATGGACATCATCCAGAACCACACGAAAGCTAGCTGAGTGGAAGTTCTACAAGTAGAAGAAAAGAGAGGGGCTCACGGAAACCCAGAGGAGCTGCAAGAAGCTGAGGTATGGAGAGACGTGCATGGAGAGAGCAGGTGCCAGAGTACCTGGCTGGCTTTCTCTGGCAGGAGGGAGACAGAGACTCTCAAAGGCATTGAACCTCTTGTCCTATGACACTAAACCCCAGATCCAGCCAAAACTCATACAGGGGAAGTTTGGACTGTGAAAAGGGAGAGGTGCACGAAAATTTAGGGGAGTTACAAAAGATCAGAAGTCTGGTGGCGTGCCGGCACTGCGCTCAGATGACCGACTGCTGATTGTGCCTCTGGCTTTCACTAGTGGGCGGGAGACAGACCCTCCCAACTGCGCCACTTCTAACTTCACTAAACCCCAGTTTTGGGCGAAACCCTGGGGACCCGGAGTCATATGGTCCCGGAGCGCAGGGAAGCAGGAAGGGCAGCAGTCTAGAGGCACTGCAAGAGAGAGCGGGCATGAACACAGGGACCACTCCTGCAATTACCCAGTCACGTGATACTCAGGGGCCGTGGAGGGTGGGGCCGACTGGGAGGCAAGGCGGTCCCTTAAGCCCTGAGACTCCACCCATCCCAAACTCAACAGAGAGGCTTTTGCAGTTTTGCAAGTCTGGTACAATAAGGCTGAATCCAACACAGAAGTTCTCCCAGCATAGTGAAAATGCCAAGACAAGGGAAGGGATCACAAACAAAAGAAATGGAGGAAAACAAATGACTGGATATAGAGTTCAAAACCATGCTTATAAGGTTTTCAAGACTATCCTAGAAAAGTTGGATAAAGTTAGCGAGACCCAAGAGGAGATGAAAAAGGACCAACTAGAAATTAAACATACACTGACTGAAATAAATATTATACAAAAAAAAATATTATACAAAGTCCTAACAGCAGACTAGAGGAAGGCAAGAATCAAGTCAAAAATTTGAAATATAAAGAAGCAGAAAACACTCAACTGGAAAAGTAAGAAGAAAAAAGAATCCAAAAATGTGAAGATAATGTAAGGAGCCTCTGGGACAGCTTCAATCATACCAACATCAGAATTGTGGGGGTGCCAGAAGAAGTGAGAGAGCAAGATACTGAAAACCTATTTAAAGAAATAATGACTGAAAACTTCGCACATCTGGTAAAAGAAATAGACTTACAAGTCAAGGAAGCACACAGAACCCCATATAAAAGGAATCCAAACAGGACTACACCAAGACACATCATCATTAAAATACCAAGAGCAAAAGACAAAGAGAGGCTAATAAAAGCAGCAAGAGAAAAACAGTTCATTATCTACAAGGGAGCACCCATACAACTGTCAGCTGATTTCTCAACAGATATGATGCAGGCTAGACGGGAGTGGCAAGAAATAGTCAACGTGATGAATAGCAAGAACCTACAACCAAGAATAATCTATCCAGCAAAGCTATCATTCAGAATTGAAGGGCAGATAAAGAGCTTCACAGATAAGAAAAAGCTAAAGGAGTTCATCAACTCCAAACCAGTATTATATGAAATGCTGAAAGGGACTCTTTTAGAAGAGGAAGAAGAAAAAGGTAAAAGATAAAAAATTATGAACAAATACATATCTATCAACAAGGGAATCTAAAATTTAAGTGAATTAAAAATTTGATCAACAGAATAAACTGGTGAATATAATAGAATTAGGAGCACAGAAATGGAGTGGACTGATAATTCTCAGGGGGAAAGCGGGTAAGGGTTTACAGGGAGAGACTGGACAAAAATCATACACCTGTGGATGTGGTCAACGGGAGGGAGGTAAGGGTAGAGGGAAGGGTGGGAGCCGGTGGAAGGGAGCTATGGAGGGGGAAAAAGAGAAACAAATGTAATAATCTGAATAATAAAGATTTAATTAAAATTAATTAATTAATTAAAAATTTTAAAAAAGTCTAAGCAACCGTTTGACCATTCGACCATTTGACCAGTAGCTATGATGCGCACTGACCACTAGGGGGCCGACACTCAATTCACAGGCATGGAAACATGGAACAGACTGTTGAATCTCAGAGGGAAGGGGGAAGGCAGATATAGATTAACCAAAGATCTCATATGCATAACAGAGGCCTGGTGCACAGATTCATACACTGGTGGGGTCCCTCAACCTGCCTGTAGGGATGGGGCCAAAACTGACCCAGTGCATGGATTTGTGCACCAGTGGCATCCTTGGTCTAACCTACAGGGATCAAGCAAATCAGCTCTCCGACATCCTCCAAGGGGTCCCAGTTTACAAGAAGGCACAGGCCAGCTGGGGAAGCCCACCATTGCACGAATCTATGCACTAGGCTTCTAGTATTATAATGTTTTAATTGATTTTAGAGAGAGAAAGGGAGAGGGAGAGAGAAAAACATTAATGATGAGAGAGAATAATTGATTGGCTACTTTCTGTATACTCCCTAATGGGGGTCAAGCCTGAAACCCTGGGCATGTGCCCTGATCAGGAATCAAACTGTGACCTCCTAGTTCATGGGTCAACAGTCAACCACTAAACCACACAGGCTAGGCTCCAATATTATAATTTTTAAATATTTTATTCTACCAAAAGAATACTCAAATAATTCAGTACATTTATGAATAGTTTATATTGATACAATAATCTACAGTATAATTATAATAAAACTGATGCTCAATCATTTTAAAGATCTTAAATGTCTTATCTGAATAACTAAAATCTCCATATTCATAATCTTACTTCAAATGGCATTCAGTTAATTAAAATCTAGTACACCACAGAAATATCTTATATTTTACTTCTACTGCTTCTCCTTTAAAAATGACTCAAATCTTGTACATTAGTTCTCTAAAATAATTATTTCTTAGCAAATATTAATATAGTACAAATGTAGATATTTATGGGATAATGATGTAACATTTAGGATTTTCTATAAAATACTCCAGTCTACCTCCAGAAATGAGGAGTGAGGAGAGAGGAAATAATAAAAGACACAATAATATCTAGATATTGATAATAGATGGGTATATTAAAGTTCATAACACTATTATATTTTTACATATATTGGAAATTTTCCATAATAAAAGTTTTTTAGCCCTTCCACCGCTAGCTATGAACTAGGAGAGGACTTCATCCAACTATGCTGGTGCCCTGATCTCACACTTCCAGCCTCCAAAGCAGCAAGAATTAAATTTCTGTTGTTTATTACCCAGAAAAAATTTAAACTCCATGTATGTGGTTCTTAGTAGGGCCTGGCAAAATTCTAAGCATTTTACCTGTATTAACTCTTTTAATCCTCACAATAATCCTATGTGGTAGGTTCTCATTTTACAGATAAAGAAACTGAGGCACAAAAAAATTAGATAATTTTCCCATTTACTAAGTTGCAATTTAAATCAGGTTGTTTGGGTATATACAAAAGTGAACAAAAGAAGGTTTACAGTTGTTCATATGAAAAAATAATAAATAATAAAATAATAAACTCTGTGTTTCACATACTCACCACTATAAATCTACATTTGTCTACTAATATTTATACATAGAAAAGCCTGGAAATATTTAAATTGTGGGTGCTTTTTATTTTTCTTATTCCCATTTTCTAATTTTTTCCACAAGACACTGTGTTTTTATCATTTGAAGTTACCAAAACATGAAAATCTTTATTCAAATACTAACACACAGAAATAGAGAAAATGAGTTTCTGAACACTGCAAGCGCAGAAATCCATCAGTAACAGTTATGCTCAAGTGAGGAAAATTTTAGAAATGATAAAAGATGAATTACCTTGTTAGCCATTTAACCAGTTCTTTATGGAAAAAGTAATATGGAAAGGAGGTGAATGTAATTTAACTGGAGAGATTCAATTAATTTTAGACTTTTATAAAACTTCCTCCATTTTCAAGGAGGAACATAACCATTACTAAAGTTTTCTCAATTAGACTCCTGGGAAATTTTACACTAGAGTAAAAACTCTTATTCTTAAAAAGAATTATGTTGACTTAGTGCAAGTTAAATGGCAACATTTCTCTTAATTGCTATCAACTTCATTTATATTTATGAAAATTAACTTATTAAATTTATGTACAATGGAGGTTATAGTTTAGTTATTTTAACTTGCATTCTTAGTAGTAATGAGCACTAAAGATCAAATGAGCAAAGGAATTTTACAGGAAGATAGTAAATCTCTCTGCTATTAATTAAGTCAACGTAGCCCAAGATGGACGTGGAGCATATCTCTCTATTCCAGTCCTGAATGAATACAATCAGAAGGCAACATAAGCACCACACTGTTAGAAACACCCTTCCAAAAATGTTCAAATAAATATGATGAATAGTGCACGATGAAGCAATGTCATACATGGTTTGCAACCTCTAAGATTGTCTATGGTGAAAATGAGAAAACATCTTTAACCTGATCATACTTATAGTCTGACATACCTCTGTCATCATGATGACAGAGAGCAAAGTACATGGATGGTAGACAGGATAGGGATGCAAATCCTGGCTCCAGCACTAGTCATTACAATTAAGGTTAATAACTTCCTATATCCAAGACCTTTCTTCATTGGTTAAATATGGGAACACTTGCCTCACAAGGTAGTGAGCTATGAGGTTTGCCTAAAAGCCATGAGGGTCTTGACACAGCAGGTACCCTAAAAAATGTGTGTGTCTTCCCTCCCTCCCACGTGGGTTAGTCAAGGGAGGTGAGTAATGAAGACAATAAATTTTGGTGAAAAGTAGATCATCTCTAATCAATCACCAGCATGGGATCTTATACATAAGTTACCAGATAGAGCAATAAGACACTCTATCTGGTAACTTATGTATAGGTTAGGAAATGCATGAGATTCATCAATTCTTTGTGGAAAGAGTAATATTTAAGAGGTGAACGTAATCTAACTGGATAGATTCAATTAACTTTAGACCGTTTTAAAACTTCCTCCATTTTCAAGGAGAAACATAACCATTACTAACGTTTTCTCAATGAGACTGTTGTCCCTTTCATAGTTTTGATCACAAACTTGAATGATCATCATTTCCTATTTCTGCTATCCCACTCTATCCACCACCAAACTCTTTGAGGGCATGGAACTGATCACCCTTTTTGAGCACTATAACCCCAGAATATAGCAATGCCTGCTCAATAAATATCCATTGTATAAACATCAAGCGGGTGACATAACATTTAGAATATCCTGGCCGGGTATCTCAGTTGGTTAGAGCATCAGCACAATATGCCAAGGTTGCAGGTTTAATTCCCAGTCAGGGAACATACAAAAATCCAACCAATGGCTCTAACTGGTCTGGCTCAGTGGATAGAGTGTCAGTCTGCGGACTAAAGGGTCCTAGGTTCCATTCCAGTCAAGGGCATGTACCTTGGTTGCAGGCACATACCCAGTAGGGAGTCCAGTAGGGAGTGTGCAGGAAGCAGTGATCAATGTCTTTCTCTCATCAATGTTTCTAACTTTCTATCCCTCTTCCTTCCTCTCTGTAAAAAATCAATAAAATACATTTTAAAAAACAAATCAATCAATGAATGAATGCATAAGTAACAAACCTCTCTCTCTCTCTCTCTCTCTTTCTCTCTCTCTCTCTCTCTCTCTCTCTCTCTCTCTCTCTCTCTCTCTCTCCCCCTTTCTCTCTCTCACTAAAATTAATTTTTTTAAAAAATTTTAAATATCATATTGGATGAAACTGCTCCTATATGCCAAGCACTCCACAGAATACTTTAAGTAATGAATCTAATTGGATTTACACAATTGTTTGAGGTAAATATTATTAACTCCATTTCCCTCGTGAGAAAAAAGGAGCTTAAAAAGTGATTTATCTGAGGTTATACAGCAGTATTAAAAGCTAAGATTTATTGAAAATTTCACCATGAGCCAGAGGAGGCACTGTCAAGCTTCTTACATGTATTCTCTCACCCAATATTCCAAACAATCCCATGACATAAGTACTATTATGAGCTTCATTTTTATATAAAAAACAAGTGAGGCAAGAAGTCATCAAAATTAATTGCCTAATTATATAAGAAGCAGGACTGGATATGAATCGTGCAGTCAACTCACATTCTTCTTTTTAATATATATTTTTAATTGATTTCAAGAGGAAGGGAGAGGGAAAAGAGATAAAAATATCAATAATGAGAAAGAATCATTGATTGGCTGCCTCCTGCATGCCCCACACTGGGGACCAACCTCACAATGTAGGATTGTGCCCTGACCAGGAATCAAACTGACTTCCTGGTTTATAAGTTGACACTTAACCACTGAGCACCACCAGCCAGACTCCAAAGCTCATGTTCTTAAAAAGTCCCTTATACAGTATGTTTGACACAGAGATTTTGTAAAATTAAGATAATCCATTAAAGTACTTCACTCAGAAGAGACAATAAATGTTAGCTATTATTTTTAATCTAAATCTAAACTTTTTTTTTCCTATTATATTGGCTGTGGCCCCCAGAAAATCAAGCAAATATTTAAAAAAAAAAAAAAAAAAAAAAGGGCCGAAACTGGTTTGGCTCAGTGGATAGAGTGTCGGCCTGCGGATTGAAAGGTCCCAGGTTCAATTCCGTTCAAGGGCATGTACCTTGGTTGTAGGCACATCCCCAGTAGGGGGTGTGCGATAGGCAGCTGATAGATCTTTCTCTTCGATGTTTCTAACTCTATCCTTCTCCCTTCCTCTCTGTAAAAAATTAATAAAAATATTTTTTTTAAGTTCAAAAAAATTCAAATTAAAATTAAAAATGTAAAAAAAAAGGAAGGCCAATCAGGGTTTAGATACACAGTATTAAATCAGGTTCCCAAAGCAGAATGTGTAAACAGCTCTTTGTCTTGGTATAAATTGCAATCTTAAAAACATGTAATCAAGTCTGATGTACAAAAGTTACATATTAAAGGGTGCTCCCTGCTGGGGAAAAAAAATGCAAAAATTAACTATCCTAAACTTAATCCTCATCCTTGTGGTACCATCACAGCAATACATCTCCCACTTTTGTGTATGTTCTTTAATTTTATACTTTTATTTCATCACTGACCATTTAGTTTAAGTCAGTGAGCAGCTAACAAAGGATAAAGATTGCCTACTTTCCTTATGGCCATTAGTGTAGATCTTTAGTAAACCCACATTTCTTGCCTCTGATATCAACTCCTTCATATTTACATTTTCCATTTTTTAAATAAATAAATATTCATTAGAATAGATGAAAGCAATAATTTGCCCAAATGACTGCTCAAACACTACCGCACAGACACAGATGGCTACACTGTTGCAAAGGAATCCCTGGCTGGCAGGTAGCCCCACCACATATATGACAGTTCAAAACACAGTTGGATGAGACAGGGAAATTTCTGAGTGAATGAGTTTACTTGTAAAAACATAAAGTTTGAAATAACAATGGAATGTTCTAGAAGAAATGTCCCAAAGCAAGAAGATCAAGAGGAGGCCACTCCATGTTGTTTCTCATTTTCCACAGCTACCTGAGAAAACGGGGCTTGAACTACAATTGGACATCACAATCCGGGCAAGGAGATTCTCCAGATATAGTATAGGGGGGCCACATTGCAGAGCTAGGATCAGGCAATCCCTAAGGCCCCTCCCCGCTCTGAGAGGACTGTAATTAGTCCTGAAGAGGGAAATCTTCTCACTCATTCTAAAGGGGCTAGCTTCTATCTGGGCAGCAGCCTTCAATATAAAGATGAATGTTAGCCAGTGCTCAGACAGTAGGGAAGTAGCTCAAGCAGCAGGACTTAGCACTTGACCAACTCTGCTGCATTCTTCTCTGGATTTGTGAGTTTCCTGAGGGAAGCAGCTGAGACTTGTTTACCTGCTGGAGGGCATGTCCAGAAATATATGTTTTTTGAGGTACTGTGTTTAACGCCATACCTAGAACACAACAGAATTTCTAGAATTCTACTCTATTTTGTTTTCAGATTAACTTTCCCAAACAAAAAGTGACAGAGAATAATCTATATCTCTCATTCTCACTAATTAAGATTCATGAAACAAAGGCAAAAATACATTAATAAGAACCAGAAGTAAAAAAAAAAAAATTTGTAAACAACTTTAGTTTCAACTTAATACAGTAACCTAAATTCAATTATCCACACATTAGAGTTTGAAAATTATTAATTCTTTTTAGGCACACCCTTTTCTCCCAGCTTTTAGTTTATTTTTTAACTGATCAAATAACTTTTGAATAGGTTGAATAGGCCAAGTCCAAATCCCAAATCAATGGAATCTAGATTAGTGAGATTTTATTACACCATTACTCATTTTGGTACATTAAATTAAAAAAAGTCAAAGAACACATGCAAAAACTTCACAAGAATGGTTCTTCACTGTTTCCAGCTGAACAATAGAGGTGAAAAATGAATCTTTGTTATTTGAACACATCATAAGTTTTACATGAATGCTTCAGTTGACAGCTAATATTTATCATAGCTTTGCTCTTAATCTGTTACATAGTACAACCCTTTCAAAACCGGCAGTATCACCTCTGCATAATGTTCCCACTGGGGTTAAAGGCATTTTAAACATGTAATTACCCAAAGAAGTAACATTTACCAATTTTCTATTGCACAGCTAAAATTATTCATGGCTATTTTTATTTGTAAGGTGCTTAATAATCATATATTAGTTAATGTTCATAACCAGCCTGAACAGAAGATCCTTAATAAGTTATTTCATATTAGCAAAGAGTCATCAAGCAGCACATTCAATAATTAGAAAAGGATCCTGAAATAAAATGCTGACATCTAGCTGGCACAGTAAAGAATGTAGAATTATCTATATCCTATACAGTGGTACCTCAAGATAAGAATTTAATTCGTTCCATATCCTTGAGGCGTAGGAAACTATGAGACGCTCGAGTCGCGGTAAACTGGTGGGTCGTGTGCAGCCAGCCGATCCGCGCGATTACTCCTATCTCAAATGTTGCTTGTATTTCAAAGCAAAAATTGCTCACTCGAGGGCTCGTATCTCAAAAATCTCGTATGTTAGGACACTCGTATCTTGAGGTACCACTGTATAATAAAAGGCTAATATGCAAATAGACCAAACAACTGAATAACTGGTTACTACGACGTGCACTGACCACCAGGGGCACATGCAGAACATGGTGGGCATCAACAGCAGGTGTCAGAATGCGGAACATGGTGGGCATCAGTCACATGGAATGGTGGAACAGGTGAGCAGAAGTGCCAGACCAAGGCAGGGTGTCCGTTGCTGTCATCAAGGCAAGCCTCTGGTGGTTACTGAAAATTCTTTGCTCCCACACGCTGCAGTCCTGCCCAGCGCTCATACCTGTTGCTGGTGCTGGTCCCACTACCACCTACTGTTGGCACTGTCAGCAGATGCGAGCAGCAGCTGCCGGTATGATCGCCCCTCAGGATTTCTCCACCTCCCCCTGCTCCTGAGGGGCTATCGGGGCCAGCAACAGTCACTCACACCTGCTGCCAACAACAGCCCCGCTCGCACCTGCTGCCAGCACGGGAGCTGCTATTTGCACCCACTGCTGGTACCGGCCCCACTTGCACCCGCAGCTGGCATTGGAGCCACTGCTCACACCTGCTATTGGTGCCCAGTGCTGGTCCCAATTGCTTGGCACCATCAGCGGGTACAAACTGTGGCTGCCAGCCCTAATTGCCCCTGAGGGCTTCTCCACCTCCCCCTGCTCCTGAGAGGTGATTGGGACCAGCAGCTGCCATCCTCACCTGCTAATGGGGTCAGCCCTACTCACACCTACTGCTGGCGCTGACCCCAATTGCAGGTGTAAGCAGGGCCAGCAACATCAGCGTGTGAGAACGGTAGCGGGAGCGGGTCTGCTGGCAGAGAGAACTGGAGGCCACAGTGGGAGGGTCCAGGTGGGGGCACAGAGGATGGGCCAAGATCTGCCCCTATGCCCATCACAGCCTCAAAGCCCGCAGTTCCTTTCAAAGTGCACAAATTTGTGCACTGGGATCCTAGTCCTATCTAATAAAAGAGTAATATGCAAATTGACCATCACACCAAGACACAAGATGGCCACAAGATGGCCTGTAGGGAAGGGCAGTAGTGGGAAGTTAGGGGTGACCAGGCCAGCAGAGGAAGGCAGTTGAGGGTTACCAGGCTGGCAAAGGAAATCAGTTGGGGGAGACCAGGCCAGCAAGGGAGGACAGTTGTGGGGGGACCCAGGCCTGCAGGGGAGGGAAGTTTGGGGGGACCAGGCCTGCAGTGGAGGGCAGTTGTGGGTGATCCAGCCAGCAGGGAGGGAAATTAGGGGTGATCGGGCCAGCAGAGGAGGGTAGTTGGGGAGAACAGTTTGGGGTGGGCAGGCCTGCAGGGGAGAGCAGTTGGGGGGACCAGGCCAGTAGGGGAGGGTAGTTAGGGCGGGGGAGGCCTGCAGGGGAGGGCAATTTGGAGCCAGTATTCCTGGATCATGTGTTTAGGCCTGATCCCACTGTGGAGACCAGGCCTACAGGAGAGGGCAGTTGGTGGGGAACAGGCAGTTGGGGGGGGGACCACTGGGATTGGGCCTAAACAGGTGGTTGGACATCCCTCAAGGGGCCCTAGATTGGAAAGAGTAGAGGCTGGGCTATGGAAACCCCTGCCCCCTGCACAAATTTTGTGCACCAGGCCTATAGTATAAAACCCTAATATGTAAATGGACCAACCGGCAGAACAACTAAACAACTGGTCACTATGACATGTGCTGAGCACCAGAGGGTGCAAGTGGAACATGGTGGACATTGGCAGCAGGCGGCAGAGTGCAGAACATGGTGGGCAGCAGCAGGATAGTGGAGTAGGTGAGCAGGGGCACCAGACCAAGGTGGGATGCCAGTTGCTGTCATCAGAGCAAGCCTCTGGTGGTTACTGAAAATTCTTTGTTCCTAGGTGGTTCTATGGTCCCACCTGCCTCTCGCACCTATTGCCAGCACCGGCCCTGCTTGCCCCTGCTGCTGGCACTGGAGCCGCTGCTCATACCCACTTGACAGTGCCCAGCGCAAGCCCCAATCACTCAGTGCCATCAGCAGGTGTGAGCGGCAGCTGCTGGCCCCAATTGTTCCTTGGGGCTTCTCCATCTCCCCCTGCTCCTAAGGGGCAATCAGGGCTAGCAGCCACTGCTCACACTCACTGCCAACACTGGCTCCACTTGCACCAGCAGTCAGAGCCGCCACTTACACCCGCTGCCGACTCCTGGCGCGGGTCCTGATCGCTTGGTACTGTTAGTGGGTGCAAGCAGCAGCTACTGGCCCTGATTGCCCCTGTGGGCTTCTCCACCTCCCCCTGTTTCTGAGGGGCAAATGGCTCAACAGCTGCTGCTCACACCCATTGACAACACCAGCCCCACTCCCACCCACTGCTGGTGCTGGCCCCAATTGCTCTGCACTATCAACGGGTATGAGTTGGGCCGGCACAGTCAGCACATATGAGCAGTGATGGTAGGAGTGGCAGACAGGGAACTGGGAGCTGCAGCAGGAGGGGCTGGGCAGGGGGTGCAGAGGATGGGCCGAGACCCACCCCTGTGCCCACCAAAGCCTCACAGCCCAAAGTTCCTTTCAAGGTGCATGAATTTGTGCACTGAGCCCCTAGTATTTAAAGGAAAGAAGAGGGGGGAAATCATGTAGTTCTTCATGAGAATTTTTTTTAATTTCACAGAGTTTACAACCAATATACATATCTAAGTATTAATGGTTGATATATGTAGTCATATGTTCAGGTTAAATGGAACTTTTGAACACTATGTTAAAAGTGAGTGATTAACTATATGAACCGCAGCGGTAGCAGCTCCATACACTATCTACTCACAAGGTATCCACTGTTCAAACAGCTTCATTTCACTCTCAAAACCTACTTGTGAGTGCCTCTAAACCCAAATGGAACTTCTCCCAACCTGGATTACCTCCAAACTGATACAGAAGTTCTCAAAGACCAACTGGGTCAGCTCAGAAGCAAAGCCACATTAAGAGTCCAAAAACAGCATGATTCTCAGGATCACAGTCTCCCAGGTCTCGTCCACCAGACTCAATTCCACAGGGAACCCAGCACAGTAAAGCTGAAAGTCTGGTAAAAAAAACTAATCCCCTCTCTGGGAGTGAGTGGGCACTTCTTGGCTGTAGCCCAAAGGGTCACATACATTCCGCAAGTTCTAGTCAACTACATTTCAAAGTATAAAAATACAAAGGCTTAAAAGCAGCATCTTTTGTGTAAAGTTATTCACTGACTGAGCTACACATTTAAATGCATACACACAGCCGAAACCGGTTTGGCTCAGTGGATAGAGCAGCGGTTCTCAACCTGTGGGTCGTGACTCCTTTGGGGGTCGAACGACTCTTTCACAGGGGTCACTTAAGACCATCAGAAAACACATATTTCCCATGGTCTTAGGAACCAACAGACCGCTCCTTGGCGTAGCAAAGTGTAGCAATGTAGTTTACTGTTGTAATATGAAGACTGTTACCCATGCTATACCACGATTCAAGACAAAAAATTTCATTTATTTGTAATTAGAAATAAATATTTCACAATATATAATTACATATTGTTTTTGTGATTAATCACTATGCTTTAATTATGTTCAATTTGTAACAATGAAAATACATCCTGCATATCAGATATTTACATTACAGTTCATAACAGTAGCAAAATTACAGTTATGAAGTAGCAACGAAAATAATTTTATGGT
>PVJN01025836.1:0-29636 GCA_004026805.1 Lasiurus borealis | reverse complement strand
AGAGGCAGTAAAGCCTCAAACAGACTGAAATTATAGCAGGAAGATTAAAGTTAGGTGGGGTAGATGGGCGATCAATCAAGGGACTTGTATGCATGCATATAAGCATAACCAATGAACACAGACACTGGGGGGGTTGGGGTATGCCTGGGAGGGAGGGGGGGCATGGGGAAACATGTATAAAAAATTAATAAAAAAAAAAGCAAAAAAAAAAAAAAAAGAAATCATAATAGTTTTTTTTTCCATCTTTATATGTTATATTAATGTCATTTAGAGTTATTCTGGCTTCTTGCAAATAATTTAAAATACCCTTCCTTGGTTAATAATTGAATCAGTTTCAATAACAACCGAAGTATATTTTCCTTGAAGATGTAAAAAGAACCTAATCTGTGAAATTGTCTATATTTGATCTTTTTGAAGAATAGATAATGATGGTTTTAATGTACTTCTTAAGTTCTTGTTCAGTTATTTATTTGGTTAAGAATTTATATTTCCTGAACATAATTTTATGTAAAGAGAAATTTCTAAAATTAAAATTCATCCATTTAATACAGGTTTGCAACTGCATTTAGTTTATAAATACCTTAAATTAAACTTTTAATAGTATTTTGGGTCTAGAGTTACATATAATTTATTTCCTATGTTTTCAGTTTAGATATTTCATCTAAGTTTTAACATCTTGCTTAGTTTCTGTGTTTTCTAATTGTGTTTTTTTTTCTGTTTCTGCTTTTCTTTCTTTTTTTTACCTTGATACTTTCATTTTTTTGTTTATTTTATTTTATTTTATTCATTTTATTTATTACATATTTATTTATTTATTTGTTTTTCTTTTGTTTTGTTAATGTATTATATGTATATAAATATTGCCATTCCCGCTCCCCAACTCCAATGCATACCCTAACAACCAGAGTTTTGTGTTCATTGGTAATGCTTATATGCATGCATACAAGTCCTTCAGTTGAGATGGTATCGTATGGTCCTTTTGATTTGCATCTCTCGGATAATTAGTGATGTTGAGCATATTTTCAAGTGTCTCTTGGCCTTCCTTCTGTTTTCTTTTAAAAAGATTCTATTTAGGTCCTTTGCCTATTTTTTTATTGGATCATCTATCTTCCTTTTATTAAGTTGTATAAGTTGGCTGTAGATGTTGGAGATTAAACATTTATCAGTGATAACATTTGCAAACATGTTCTCCTATACAGCAGGCTTTCTTGATGTTTTCTTAATGGTTTATTTTGTTGTGCAAAAGCTTTTTATTTTGATCTAGTCTCATTTGTTTATTTTCTCTTTAGCTTCCATTTCCTTTGGAGTAGTATCAGTGAAGAAGATCTTTCGGCATATGTCTGAGATTGTGCTGCCTGTGGATTTCTCTAGTATTTTTATGGTTTACCTTCCAATGTTTAAGTCCTGCATCCATTTTGAGTTTATTTTTGTATTTGGAGTAAGTTGGTGGTCCAGTTTCATTTTTTTTGCATGTGTCTGTCCAATTTTCCCAACACCATTTATTGAAGAGACTATCTTGGCTCCATTGTATGTTCATACCTCCTTTGTCAAATATTCATTCAGCATAGTGGTTTCGGTGGATATCTGGATTCTCTATTCTATTCCATTGCTCTATGTGTCTGTTCTTGTGCCAGTAACAGGTTGTTTTGAGAACACTTGCTTTGTAATACAGCTTAAAATCTGGTATTGAGAAACCACCTATATTATTGTTCTTTCTTGGGATTGCTATGGCTATTTGGGGTCTTTTTTAATTTCAGATGAAACCTTGGAGAGTTCTTTCTAGGTCTGTGAAATATGTCCTTATTTTTTTTTACTGGGTAGTGAATTGAATCTATAGATTGCTTTAGGGAGTATGGACATTTTAATGATGTTGATTCTCCCAATTCAGGAACATGGTATGTTCTTCCATCTGTTTATGTCTTCCTCTATTTCTTTTTTCAGTGTCCTGTAGTTTTCTGCATGTAAGTCTTTTATCTCCTTAGTTAAGTTTATTCCTAGGTATCTTATTTTTTTTGTTTGCAATGATAAATGTAATTATTTTTTTGGTCTCACTTTCTGTAATTTCACTATTAGTGTATAGAAATTCCATAAGTTTCTTGGTAATTATTTTGTATCCTGCTACATTGCCAAATTCATTTATTAAGTCTATTAGTTTTTTGATGGAATCATTCAAGTTTTTAATGTACAGGATCATGTCATCTGCAAATAAGGATAACTTTACTTCTTTATTTCCAATTTGGATGTCTTTTATTTCTCCTTGTCTAATTGCTGTAGCTAAAATTTCCAGTACTATGTCAAACAGGAACGGTGAGAGTGGGAATTTCTGTCTTGTTCCTGTTGTTAGGGAAAATGGTTTTAGTTTTTGCTCATTGAGTATGATGCTAGCTGTGGGTTTATCATATATGGCTTTTATGATGTTGAGGTATGAACCTTTTATCGCCACCATGCTCAGAGTTTTTATTAAGAAACAGTTTTGGATTTTGTCAAATGCTTTTGTTGCATCAATTGATATTACTATGTGATTGTTTTCTCTAAATTTCTTTATGTGATGTATGACATTTATTGATTTGCAGATATTGTACCATCATTCCATTCCTGGGATAAATCCTACTTGATCAAGGTGTATGATCTTTCAGATGTACTGCTGGATCCAATTTGCTACAATTTTGTTGAGGATTTTGCCATCTACTTTCATGAGAGATATTGGCCTATAATTCTCTTTCACTGTGTTGTCTTCATCTGGTTTTGGTATAAGGGTGATTCTGGCTTCATAGAAGGTATTTGGAAGTGTTCCTTCTTCTTGAATTTTTTGGAATAGTCTGACGAATATAGGTTTTAATTTTTCCTTGAATGTATTCTAAAACTTTCCTGTGTTGCCATCTGGTCCCCAGCTTTTGTTTGCTGGAAGCTTTTTCATGACTGCTTCAATTTCTTCCATTGTTATTGGCCTATTGAGATGTTAGATCCTTCTTCATTTAATTTTGCAAGATTGTATTTTTCTAGGAATGTGTCCATTTCCTCCAGTTTGTCAAGTTTGTTGCAATAGAGTTATTCATATTATTTTTTAACAATGCTTTGCATTTTGGTGGGGTCTGTTGTTATTTCTCCTCTTTCATTTTTTATTTTATTTATTTGGATCCTCTCTCTTTGTTTCTTGGTGAGTATGGCTAGAGGTTCCATCATTATTATTTATCCTTTCAAAGAACGAGATCTTGGTTTTGTTGATTTTTTGAATTGTTTTTTTTTTTTTTTTGGTTTCTATGTTGTTTTTCTCTGCTCTGATATTTACTATTTACTTCCTTCTGCTTACACAGGGCTTTTCTTGTTGCTCTATTTCCAGTTTGTTGAGTTATAGAGTTAGATAATTTATTACCATTGTTTCTTGTTTTTTGCATTTGGATTTTAGAGCTATGAACTTCCCTCTCAAGACTGCTTTCACTGTGTCCCATAGATTTTGGATTATATTGCTTTCATTGTCATTTCTTGCCATAATGTATTTTATTACTCCCTTGATCTCTCTTATAACCCATTCATTGTTTAATAGCATGCTATTTAGTCTCCATGTGCTTGATTTCTTTGGATTGTTTTTATTGTAGTTGATTTTCAGTTTTATGCCACTGTGATATGACAAGATGCTTTCCATCTTCTTGAATTTGAAGAGACTTTGCCTATGACCCAACATATGGTCTATCTTTGAAAATAAACCATGTGCACTTGAGAGGAATGTATGTATATACTGTGGTTTAGGGTGAAATGTTCTGAAGATGTCAATTCCATCTGGTCTAGTGATGGAATTCATTTAGGATTGATGTTTCTTTTTCTATTTTTATTATTTATTTATTTGTTTTATTTTTTTTCCATATTGCCCCCCCATAAATGACCTCACCCATCTCTCCCTCACCCCCCTTCCCACCCTTTGCCCTGTATCCACTGGCTATGCCTACATACATGCATACAAGTTCTTTGGTTGATCTCCTGTAGGACCCTCCTCACTAACCTTACCTGACTTCCCACTGTAGCATGACAGTCTGTTCATTACTTCTTTTCCTCTGCATCTGTCCCCTCCCCCACAACCTGATTCTTGTCTTTAAAAACATCTTGCCCCTGTAGGCTAGAAATAAACTCACAAGAGCAAAAGAAAAATGTTTGAGTCCCAATTTCAATGTTCTATACATTTGAGTCCCAGTTTCAATGTCAAACAGTTCCTTATGTGTACATGTCATCAATGGTACCTAGATAGTAGAAAAATGGTGGCAATGATGGCCCAATCCTCTCTGGTTCGGTCCTAGGCATCTTGTAGCAATGCACTGCTGATGACTACTTGCATGGCAAGGCATTGTCCGCGTCTTCCATCTCTGGAATGTTTCTCTTCTTGCCTTCATAGTTGGTGCAGACCTGTCAGTACCTCTCTGTTGCAGGAGTCCACTTGGTCTTGGAGTTGTTTTCTGAAAGTATATAAACATATTCTCCACCAAGAGTTAACAAAGGAATCTTTTCTATAAAATTGACTTGGGGTCCTTTTTATTTTTGCCTACCAGATTTTCCTTAGACTTATTTTGATACCATGTGATTTTCTCATGGGTTTCTTGCTGATAATATTACAAATGGAAATTAATTTTCTAAAGGAAAATTTTCTAGATGTAATTTACTTACCAGATATTTTTTCTTACATGATATTATCCTACTCTCCACCCCCCTTTTTTAATTAATGGAGAATTTGGTAAAAAATTTTAAAGCAATATTAATAACTTTAGATAATTTTTTGCACACAAATATGCCTGTTTTATATTCATTGCATATTAAGCAATTTTACCATGAGATGAGCTATCAATAGAAAATTTAATTAATACTTTAGAAACAGCTTTTTGCCCAGTACACTTAAATTTTCTTGGGTGTTCGCTTATTTCAGTTCACCAATTTAAATTAATCTAAAAGCTTGATAATTCTTTTATGTCAAATTTAATACTCTACCAACAATCTTAGATTACCCTGTGTATATTAGTGGAAAGGTTTATTTGCATTGAGTAGGCACTGAGCATTCCTAGTGCTAGTCTGAATTTAGATACAGGGCAGCTGCTGTGGGCATGTTTCTGTCTGCTACTTGGGTCCCTATCTGTGCTGAGCATGGTATCAATGGGGGCAGGAGACCTCCTTCAGAAAGGTTGAATTTTCAGACCCCTGCAAGGTTGGGTGGGTGAGGATCTGTGCCCTACTTCTATTGACCCCCAAGTTTTCTCCTGATGGTCCCTCTACTATTATGCCTGTCTTAGGTTGTTCCTACGCTGAGGAATCTTACCCGTCTCTGGCTAACCCATCATCCTCCAGGCCCAAGCAGTTCAGTTCTGTCTCCATGGTAGCCTATGCCCCCATGGCCTCCACGCCCATCACCTGCCTTGGGGAACCCCTCGCCTGCTGTCGGGGGCCAGGGCACTGATCACTTATCTGGAGGAATTCAGGTTCCTTCTCTAGAGAGGGCCTAGCTCACACCATTTGGCGAGAGACAGATCCATTATACCAGCCACCTCGAGGCTTCAACCTCAGTGTGAATAGAGAGCTCAGGCTATAACTGAGGGCCATTGGGTTGTGAGAAGAGGGTCCCTCTTGGCAAAAGAAGAAACAGGGGCCAGCGTAGAATGCTAAAGTGCTTTCCCAGTGCCTTAATTCCTTCTGAAAGAATTAAATCCTTTCATGCACTTTTTTTTAAATTGCTGCTAAACATTCAAATAATTAGTTTGTAAGTTTGTTTGATATAGTTGTACAATATGCTGTTGTGAAATGTCAAAAACTAAATGCTATTGTAGGATAATAGTCTTGTAAGGATATTCTTTGCTCTAGGCTGTCAATTTCTTTTTGTAACTTTATATAAAATTTTTCAGGGAGGAAAAAGGACTATATGTATTCCCAATGCCCCACTTACCCTGTTGTCTATGCCCAATGATTATCCTCATACACATGTGTGAAAGAATATCTGTTGATCTCTCCCCCTTAATCCCACCAACCCACACATTCCACAAGATTTGATGTTTTTTGCTTTTAATTTTTGGTGTTTTTTGTTGTTGTTGTTAAGCATGAAGACTTTTTTTATTAATTTTATAGATATCTCCCAATTTTCCCCCTCCTCCCAGGCATCATCCAACCACCCATTGTCTATATTCATTGGTTATGCTTATATGCATGCATACAAGTCCTTTGATTGACCTCTTATTTACCCCACCTAACCTTAAACTTCCTGCTGTAATTTCACAATCTGTTTGATACTTTACTGCCTCTGTATCTATCCTTTTATTCATCAGTTTATAATGTTATTTATTATCCACAAATGAATGAGATCATGTGATGCTTCTTCATTGACTGGCTTATTTCACTAAGCATAAGGCTCTCCAGTTCCAACCAGGATTCTGTAAATGGTAAGAATTCCTTCTTTTTAATGGCAGCATAGAATTCCATCTTGTAGATGTACCACAGTTTTCTGATCCACTCATCTGCTGACGGGCACCTAGGCTGTTTCCAAATTGTAGCTATTATAAAATGTGCTGCTATGAACATAGGGGTGCATAAATCCTTTCTGATTGGTGTTTGTGATTTCTTAGGATAAATTCCTAAGAATTAGATTACAGGGTCAAATGGAAGATCTATTTTTAGTTTTTTGAGGAAACTCCATACTGTTCTCCACAGTGGCTGCACCAGTCTGCATTCCCACCAACAGTGCACTAGGGTTCCTTTTTCTCCACATCCTCGCCAACACTTGTTTGTTAATTTGTTGATGATTGCCATTCTGACAGGTGTAAGATGGTATCACATTGTCGTTTTGATTTGCATCTCTCAGATAATTAGTGACTTTGAACATGTTTTCATGTGTCTCTTGGCCTTCCTTCTATTGTCTTGGGAAAGGTCCTATTTAGGTCCGTTGCCCATTTATTTATTGGATCATTTGTCTTCCTTTTATTAAGTTGTATAACTTTGCTGTAGATGTTGGAGATTAAACCTTAATCACTTGCAAATATGTTCTTCTATACAGTGGTCTTTCTTGCTGTTTTGTTGATGGTCTCTTTTGCGGTGCAAAAGCTTTTTATTTTGATGTAGTCCAATTTGTTTATTTGTTCTTTAGCTTTCATTGCCCTAAGAGCAGTATCAGGGAAGAAGTTTTTTCAGCATATGTCTGAGATTGTACTGCCTGTGGATTCCTTTAGTATTTTTATGGTTTCCTGTCTAATGTTTAAGTTCTGTATCCATTTTGGGTTTGTTTTTGTATTTAGTGTAAGTTGGTGGTCCAGTTTGAATTTTTTGCATGTATCTGTCCAATTTTACCAACACCATTTGTTGAAGAGGCTATCTTGGCTCCATGGAATGTTCATGCCTCCTTTGTCAAATATTAATTGAGCATAGTGGTTTGGGTAGATATCTGGGTTCTCTATTCTATTCCATTAATCTATGTGTCTTTTCTTGTGTCAGTACCAGGCTGTTTTGAGAACAGTTGCTTTGCAATATAGCTTGATATCTGGTATTGAGATCCCAGCTACTTTATTCTTCTTTCTCAAAATTGTTGTGGCTCTTCGTGGTCTTTTTTTGTTCCAGATGAATCTATGAAGAATTCTTTCTAGGTCTGTGAAATATGTTGTTGGTATTTTAATGGGTAGTGCATTGAATCTATAGATTGCTTTGGGTAGTATGGACATTTTAATGATGTTGATTCTCCCAATCCATGAGCATGGTATGCTCTTCCATCTGTTAACCTCTTCCTCTATTTTTTCAGTGTCCTCTAGTTCTATACACATAGGTCTTTTACCTCTTTAGTTAGGTTTATTCCTAGGTATCTTAATTTTTTTTTTGGTGCAATGATAAATGGGATTGCTTTTTCAGTGTCTCTTTCTATAATTTCACTATTAGTGTATAGAATTGCCACAGATTTCTTGGCATTAATTTTGTATTCTGCTACATTGTCAAATTCATTTTTTAAGTCAATTAGTTTTGGGATGGAGTCCTTTGGGTTTCTTATGTACAGTATCATGGCATCTGCAAATATGGACAGCTTTACTTCTTTTACAATTTGAATGCCTTTTATTTCTTTTTCTTATCTAATTGCAATGGCTAATACTTCCAGTACTACGTTGAACAGGAGAGGTGAGAGTGGGCATCCCTGTCTTATTCCTGTTCTCAGGGGAAATGGTTTTTGTTTTTGCCCATTGAGCATGATGTTAGCTGTAGGTTTATCATATATGGCTTTTATGATGTTGAGGTATGATCCTTCTATTTCCACTTTGCTGAGAGTTTTTATCAAGAAAGGGTGTTGGATTTTGTAAAATGCTTTTTCTGCATCAATTGACATGACTATGTGATTTTTATCTATCAATTTGTTTATGCGATGTATCACGTTTATTGATTTGCAGATATTGTACCATTCCTGCCATCCTGGGATGAATCCTACTTGTTCATGGTGTATGATCTTTCTGATGTACTGCTGGATCTGGTTTGCTAGAATTTTGTTGAGGATTTTGGCATCTATGTTCATGAGAGATATTGGCCTATAATTCTCTTTCATTGTGTTGTCTTTATCTGGTTTTGGTATAAGGGTGTTTCTGGCTTCATAGAAGGTGTTTGGAAGTGTTCCTTCTTGAATGTTTTTGAATATTCTGAGGAGGATAGGTTTTTATTCTTCCTTGAATGTTTGGTAAAACTATCCTGTATAGCCATCAGGTCCCAGACTTTTATTTGCTTGAAGTTTTTAATGACTGCTTTCATTTCTTCTATTGTTATTGTACTATTGAGATGTTTAGATTCCTCCTCATTGAGTTTTGGAAGATTATATTTTTCTAGGAATATGTCCATTTCTTGCAGGTTGTCCAATTTGTTGTAATACAGTTGTTCATAGTATTTTTAAGAATCCTTTGTATTTTGGCGGGGTCTGTTGTTATGTCTCCTCTTTCTGTTCTGATTTTGTTTATTTGGGTCTTCTCTCTTTGCTTCTTGGTTTGACTGGCTAGAGGTCCATCATGTTTATCCTTTCAAAGGACCAGTTCTTGGTTTTATTGATCTTTTGAATTGCTTCTTTGGTCTCCACATTGTTTATCTCCTTTCTTATCTTTACTATTTCCCTCCTTCTGCTTATACTGGGCTTTTCTTGTTCCTCTCATTCTAGCTCTTTGACGGGTAGCGTTAGGTAATTCATTACCATTATTTCCTTTTTTTTTTTAGTAGGCTTGTAGGGCTATGAATTTCTCTCTCAAGACTGCTTTCACTGTGTTCCATAAATTTTGTATTGTTGTGTTGTCATTGTCATTTGTTATGATGTTTTTATTTCTTCCTTGATTTCTTTAGTTACCCAGTTGTTGTTCAATAATATGCTGTTTATTCTCCATGTGTTTGATTTATTTCGATTATTTTTATTATAGTTGATTTCCACTTTTATGCAACTGTGGTCTACAAAAATGCTTAATATATTTTATATATTCTTGAATTTGAAGAGACTTTTCTTATAACCCAACATATGATCTATCTTTGAAAGTGACCCATGTGCACTAGAGAAGAATGCATATTCTGTGACTTTAGGGTGAAATGTTCTGAAGATGTCAATTAATTCCATCTGGTCTATTGAATCATTTAGGATTCATGTTTCTTTGCTGATGTTTTGTTAAAAGGATTTTTACAGTGGTGACAGTGGGGTATTAAAGTCTCCTACTCTGATTGTATTGCTGTCAATCTCGCCTTTAATATCCTCTTGGAGTTTTTTTTTTTTTTATGTTTTAGGTGCTCCTATATTGGGTGTGTATATGTTTAGCAGAATTATTTCTTCTTGTTGGATTGTTCCCTTTAGTATTATGAAGTGGCCTTCTTTATCTCTTCCTATGTCCTTCACTTTGAGATTTCCTTTGTCAGATACAGTGGTACCTCAAGATACGAGTTTAATTCGTTCTGTAACCTTGAGGCACGGGAAACTATGAGATGCTTGAGTTGCGGTAAACGTGGGTTGTGTGCAGCTGGCTGATCCACATGATTACTCCTATCTCAAATATTGCTTGTATTTCAAAGCAAAAATTGCTCTCTAGACGGCTCGTATCTCAAAAATCTCGTTTGTTATGGCACTCGTATCTCAAGATAGCACTGTATAAGTATTGCAACCCCAGCTTTTTTTTCATTTCCATTTACCTGAAATACCAGCTTCCATCCCTTCACCTTCAATCTGTGTGCATCTCTTTTCCTGATGTGGGTTTCTTGTAGACAGCAGATACATGGATCATGTTTTCTTAACCAACCAGTTACCCTATGTCTCTTGATTGGAGCATTTAATCCGTTTATATTTAAAGTTATTATTGATAGGTACTTACCTGTCGCCATTTTTAGTCTTTATCCCAGAGTTCTTTCTTAAATTCCTATTTCTTTTTATTACAGCAGACCCTTTAACATTTCTTGCATTGCTGGTTTGGTGGTAATATATTCTCTTAGTCCTTTTTTGTCTGTGAAGCTCCTTATTTCACATTCAATCTTGATTGAAAGCCTTCCAGGGTACAGTATTCTTGGATTCAGACCCTTCCTTTGCATGACTTTGTATATTTCATTCCATTCCCTTCTGTCCTGATGAATGTCTGTTGAGAAATCAGTAGCTAGTCTTTTGGGTGTTACTTTGTAGGTAACTCTCTTTTTTTTTCTCTACTTTTAAGTTTTTTACTTTGTTGTTGTTGTTTGCCAATTTAATTATACTGTGCCTTGTTGTCAGTTTTGTGGGGTTCATTTTGCTTGGGACTCTGTGAGCTTTTTGGATTTCTGTGGGGGTTATTTTATATATTGGGGAAATTTTCTGTAATTATTTCTTCAAACAGGTTCTCTAATCTTTGTTCAGTTTCCACTCTTTCTGGAACCCCAGTTATGGGGATGTGGTTTTGTTTCATGTTATCCCAAAGTTCCCTTAAGCTCTCCTCTTGCTTTTTAATTTTTTTTTCTAGAAGCTGCTATACTTGGGTGTTTTTTTCCTACTGTGTCTTCTAGCTCACTGATGCAGTCCTCTGCTTTTTCTAATCTACTTTTGATGCTTTCTATTGAGTTCTTCAAAGCAGTGATGTCATTTTTCATTTCTTCTTGCATTTCTTCTTGCTTCTTCTTCATTTTCTCTTGGGTCTTCTTCATTTCCTCTTGGCTCTAACTCACATTGTCAATTTTGTATTTCATTCTTTTCATTCACCTTATGATCATTTCTCTGAACTCTTTCTGGTAGGCTTATTTTTGCTTCTATTTTGTTTACATCCTTTTCTGGTGATACCTACCTTTCTGTCGCATGTGGGGTGTTTCTTCTTCTGCCCATGGTCTTTCTGCTCCACATGTCTGGTTATGTAGTTCTCTCTCCTAAGTTGATTTAAAGGCACAAACTACAATACGACCTGGTACAACACACAAGGCACTGAACAGAAATGAATTTGTGATGTTAATAATCAGAAATAAGGTAACCACCAATGAAAGACAAATTAGGGGTAAGTAGAGAAATAAGAAGAGGAAAATGAGAAAAAAAAAGAAAGAAAGGAAAGAAGTGCCAAAATAAAATTGGGAGAGGGAGAAAAAATAAATAAATAAATGAACCAAAAATAAAATAAAATAAAAAGCAGAAGAAGAAGAAGAAGAAGAAGAAGAAGAAGAAGAAGAAGAAGAAGAGAGAAAGAGAAAAAAAGTCAGAGAGAAAAGAAAGAGGATAATAGAGAAAAAGGGAAGAAAATATAGATGAAAAAAAAAAAAACTCCAATAGAACAGTCACTAATCCCACCAAAGGCTAGCAAACAGTACCTGGAGATTAATACAAACTAACAATAACAACTGGTATCGAGGGAGGCAAAGGAAAAGAGAGGTAAAAAACAAACCAAAACAAAGCAAACAAAAAGCAAATTAAAACAATAGAATAAGCTAAAACTATCTCACAGAAAAGTACAAAAAATTGATATAATCACCATTCAGGCAAATAGCAACAAAAGAACAATGGATAATAACAACTTTTTGGATAGTGAAGACAAGAAGAGAGAGGTTTGATGAACTTGTAGTAGAGGATTTGAAATTAGATATATAAGTGGGGTGAAATTTTAACCAGGTAAAGAGAAAGAATAGGAGAATCTAAAGTTGGAAAAGGGAAAGTGAAACAAGACAACAAAATGGGAAAAGTTAGGAGGAAAGTGTTGGCATAAAGGTAGAGTTGAGATGGAGTAAAATTTTCTAAAGGAAAGATGAAAATAGAATGTAGAACTCTAATTCCGAAGTAAAATAAAGAGAAAATAAAATGACACTTTTTTTTTCTAAAAAGGTAAAATAGTAGTAATAAAAATACTAGTTGAAAACAAAAATGTAATACTTAAAATCAATTGAGGAGGAAAGAAAAAAATATTTTTTAATTAAAGTATGCAAAAATGAAAAATAAAAATAAAATAAAATAAAATAAAATAAAATTTTTAAAAAGAAAAAAAAAAATAGAATGGTCATTCACTTCCACTATTGTTCTGCTTGGCAATCCTGTTTCCCAGTAGGGAGGGTATTGCTGTTCCCTGTGTTCCACTACAGTTGTTTTAATCTCTTTATTCTTTTGTGGTTATGCGAGAGTCAATTTGTGCATCATCCAGTGGGTGGCAGTGTTTTGGAATTGACCTCTGTAACAAAGCACAGGAACTCTCTAGGCTGTGCTCTGATCCTGCTACTTTGTGGTTCTCAAAACCGGTTTCTGGGGATTTTTGTAGCCGGGACAGTGTAATAACCCACAGGCTCTCCTTCTTCCTCAAATCAAAATGAGTTTTTTTCTAGAGCTCCCCTCTGTCAACAGCTCCGAGGGTCCACTTCCACACTTAGGGATCACGCCCTGCCCCACATCCGTAGACCTCTCCAGAGGCAGCTTTCCCGCTGCTTGGTTTCTACAATGTGCGCGTCTCTGTTCTGTGAGACAGGAGACCTCACCTTATCCCAGGAGAAATCTGACCTTTCCGTGTGCCATGTGGATCTCCTCTGAGTCTGCGTGTCTGCGCCGATTGGAGACCAGTGTTCTGGGTCCCCGGCTGTTTGGTGAGTGCCGCAGCTGCAGCTTTCAGACCACCACAAACATTCACCTCCCTCTGCAAGATGAAGCAGTTTCTGCGTTCGCCCTGGTGGATCCGGCAGACAAAAACCCTGTGGCAGTGGGGCTGCCTGGTCAGGAGAACCCTGTCCAGCAGTCCCCCACCCTCTCCTGGAGGACAACCGACCCCCAACTTGCCAACAAACACTCCCAGTGTGACTCACAATGGCTCTCTCTCCCTCTGCCCAGTGACAAAGCTCCAGACTCATCTGTCTATTCCGCCACCATTTTTTCAGCCAAGGTTTGATATTTTGATTGACGTTTCTCATTCTCTGGATCCAATCTTGATCATTAGTCTGTCATCCATTGTATTACACAGATGAGTGAGATCATGTGATATTTGTCCTTCTATGCCTGGCTTATTTCACTAAGCATAATGCTTTCCATCTCCCTCCATGTTGTAGCAAATGGTAGGAGCTCTTTCTTTTTTATTACTACAGCATAATATTCCAATGTGTAGATGTACCCCAGGGTTTTTTTGTTTGTTTGTTTGTTTTTTTATCATCTGCTAATGGGCACTTAGGCTGTTTCCCAATCTTAGCTATGGTGAATTGTGCTGCTATGAACATAGGAGTGCATGTATCCTTTCTGATTGGAGTATCTAGTTTCTTGGACTATATTCCTAGAAGTGGGATTACTGGGTAAAATGGGATTTCCATTTTTAGTGTTTTAAGAAGACACCAAAATGTTCTTCACGGTGGCTGCACCAATCTGCATTCCCACCAGCAGTGCATGAGGGGTCCTTTTTCTCTGCATCCTAGCCAACACTTGTCCCTTGTTGATTTGTTGATGATTGCCATTCTGACAAGTGTAGATGGTACCACCTTGTTCTTTTGATTTCCATCTCTCTGATGATTAGTGACTTTGAGCAAGTTTTGTATGTCTCTTGGCCTTCTATCTTCTTTTGAGAAATGCCTTTTCAGATCAGTTGCCCATTTTTTGATTGGGTTGTTTATATTCTTTTTGTTTAATTGTATGAATTCCTTGTAAATGTTAGAGATTAAACCCTTATCATTGATATCATTGGCAAATATGTTCTCCCATGCATTGGTCTTTCTTGTTGTTTTGTTGATGGTTTCCTTTGCTGTGCAAAAGCTTTTTATTTTGAAGTAGTCCCATTTCTTTATGTTTTCTTTAGTTTCCATTGGCCGAGGAGATGTGTTGGTGAAGAAGTTCCTTCTGCATATGTTGGATATATTGCTGCCTGTGGATTCTTCTAGTATTATTATGGTTTCTCATATTATGTTTAAATCCTTTATCCATTTTTTGTGTGTGTATGGTGTAAGTTGTTGGTCTAGTTTCATCCTGTTCAATTTTTCTAACACCATTTATTAAATAGACTGTCTTTTGACTCCAGTGTATGTTCATGCCTCTTTTGTATATTAATTGAGCATAGTGGTTTGAGTCAATTTCTGGGTTCTTTATCCTATTTCATTGATCTATGTGTCTGTTCTTGAGCCAGTACCAAGTATTTTTTGAGAACAGTGGCTTTGTAATACAGCTTGAAAACTGGCATTGAGATCCTACCTACTTTGTTCTTCTTTCTAAGGATTGCTCCATTTATTTGGGGTCTTTTTTATTCCAGATGAATTTTTGGAAAGTTAGTTATAGGTTGTTCTATGCCTTTGGTATTTTCATGGGGATTATGTTGAATTTATAAATTGCTTTAGGTAGAAAGGACATTATGATTATATTGATTCCCCCAGCCCGTGAACATGGTATGTTCTTCCATCTGTTTATGTCTTCCTCTATCTCTTTTTTCGGTGTCTTATAGTTTTCTGCATATAGATATTTTATCTCCTTAGTTAAGTTTATTCCTAGGTATCTTAAATTTTTGATTTGATGGTAAATGGGATTGCTGTTTTAGTCTCTCTTTCTGTAAGTTTATTATTGGTATATAGAAATGCCATAAGTTTCTTGGTGTTAATTTTGTATCCTGCTACATTGCTGAATTCATTTGTCAAATCAAATAATTTTTATGGAGTATTTAGGGTTTTCTATGTACAATATTATATCATCTGCAAATAAGGACAATTTTAATTCTTCTTTTCCTACTTCGATAACATTTACTTATTTTTCTTGTCTGATAGCAATATTAAATACCAGCACTATGTTAAATAGGAATGGTGAGAGTGGGCATCCCTGCCTTGTTCCTGTTTTTAGGGAAAATGGTTTTAGTTGTTGCCCATTGAGTATGATGTTGGCTGTGGGTTTGTCATATATGGCTTTTATTATGTTGAAGTATGATCCTTCTACTCTCACCTTGCTGAGAGTTTTTTTTATCATGAATGGGTGTTGAATTTTGTCAAATGCTTTTTCTGCATCAATTGATCTGACTATGTGATGTTTATCTCTCATTTTGTTTATGTGATGTATCATGTTTATTGATTTGTGGATAATGTACCATCCTTGCATACCTGGGATGAATCCTACTTGGTCATGGTATATGATCTTTCTGACATACTTCTCTATTTTATTTGCTACAATTTTGTTGAGGATTTGCCATCTATGTTCATGAGGGATATTGGTCTATAATTCTCTTTCATTGCGTTATCTTTATTGGGTTTTGGTATTAGGGCGATGCTGGCTTCATAGAAGGAGTTTGGAAGTATTTCTTCCTCTTGAATTTTCTGAAATAATCTGAGAAGGATAGGTTTTAGTTCTTCTATGAATGTTTGGTAAAATTCCCTTGTGAAGCTGTCACTTGGCTTTTGTTTTCTGGAAGCTATTTGATGACTGCTTCAATTTCTTCCATAGTTTCTGCCAGTTGAGATTTTAAGAATCTTCCTGTGTGAGTTTTGGAAGGTTGTGTTTTTCTAGGAATCTATTTCCTCTAGGTTGTGAAACTTATTAGAATAGAGCTGTTCATAATATATATATTTTTTAACAATCCTTTGTATTCCCATGGGGTCTGTAGTTATTTTCCCTCTTTCATTTCTGATTTTGTTTATTTGGTTCCTCTCTCTTTGCTTCTTGTTGAGCCTGGCTAAAGGTTCACCAATCTTGTTTATTCTTTCAAAGAACTAGCTCTTTTTTTATTTTTTTTTGGTGTGTGTGTGGTTTTTTTTGTTTGTTTGTTTGTGGGGTTTTTTTTTTGTCTATATGTCATTCATCTCTGATCTGATCTTTATGATTTCCTTCCTTCTGCTCACAGTGGGCTTTTTTTGTTGCTCTCTTTCTAATTCTTTGAGTTGTTGAGTTAGGTGATTCCTTACCATTTTTTCCTGTTTTTTGAGGTCGGCCTGTAGAGCTATAAACTTCCCTCTAAGCATTGCTTTCATTGTGTCACATAGCATTTGCGTTATTGTGTTTTTATTATTGTTAGTCTCCAGAATATTTTAAATTTCTTCTTTGATCTCATTTATAACCCAATCACTGTTTAGTAATTATGCTATTCAACTTCCAAGTGTTTGGATTTTTTGGAATGTTTTTATTGTACTTTATTTCTAATCTTATATCATTGTGGTCTGAGTAAATGCTTGATATGATTTGAATCTTTTTGATTTGGGGAGACTTTGCTTGTCAGACAATATGTGGTCTATTTTTGAGAATGTCCCATGTGCACTTGAGAAAAATGTATATTCTGTAGCTTTGGTGTGAAATGCTCTGAAGATGTCAATTAGGTCCATGTGATCTAGTGAGTTATTTGAATTGCTGTTTCTTTCCTGATTTTTTCTTTAGAGGATTTGTCCAAAGATGTCAATGGTGTATTAAAATCCACTACTATGATTTTATTGTCGTCGATCTCTCCTTTGATATCCTTTATGTATTTAGAGGCTCCTATATTAGGTGTGTATATGTTAACCAGAATTATATCTTCTTGCTCTTTTTAGTATTATGTAATGGCCTTCCTTATCTCTCATTAAGGCCTTTACTTTGAGGTCTATTTTATCGGATATAAGTATCACCACCCCAGATTTTTTTCTCATTTCTATTTGCCTGAAAAATGTTTTTCCATCCCTTCACTCTCAGTCTGTGTGAATCCTTTTCTTTGAGGTGGGTCTCTTGTAGACAGCAAATATATGGGTCATGTTTTCTTATCCATTCAGCTACCCTATGTCTTTTGATTGGTGCATTTAACCCATTTACGTTTAATGATAGTATTGACAAGTTCATGTTTGTTGTCATATTTTCCCTTAGTTTGTGTTTTTCTAACCTTTCTCTTTCTTCTTTTTACAGCAGTCTCTTTAGTATTTTTTGCATTGTTGGCTTGGTAGTGATAAACTCTCTTAGCCTTTTATTGTCTGAAAACTCCTGATTCCACCTTTAATTTTGAATGATAATCTTGCTGGGTATAATATTCACGGGGTCACCCCTTGTTTTGCATCACTTTATACATTTCATTCCATTCCCTTCTGGCCTAGTGTGTTTTTTGTTGAGAAATCAGTTGATATTCTTATAGGAGATCCTTGTAGGTAACTTTTTGTCTCTCTCTGACAGCCTTTAAGATTCTTACTTTGTCATTAGTATTTTCCAATTTAATTATGATGTGTCTTGGTGTCAGTCTTTTGGGGTTCAGCTTGTTTGGGACTCTGTGTACTTCTTATAATATACTTGCATATATTTTTTTCCTTGCCTATATCAGGGAAGTTTTCTGTCATTATTTCTATTCCTTGCTTTTCTTCCACTCCTTCTGGTATCCCAATTAAAAGTATGTTGTTTTGTTTTGTGTTGTCTCAAAGATCCCTTAGACTCTCTTCTTGTTTTTTAAGTTTTTTTTCCAGTTGTTGCTGTTTTTGTGTGTTTTTTCCTACCTTGTCTTCTAATTCGCTGATGTGGTCCTCAGCCTCCTCTAGCCTATTGTTTATGCCTTCCATTGTGTTCCTTATTGCAGCTCTGTTCTTCTTCATCTCCTCTTGGTTTTGTTTCATTTTTTATGACATTCTCATTCAGCTCCTTATAGTTATCTTTGAGTTGTGTGATATTGTCATTGAGTTGTGTGTATTTGTCTTCCATCCATTTAAACATCCTTAAAACTATTACTCTGAATTCTTTCTCTGATAGGCTGTTCACTTCAATTTCATCCTACTTCCTTTCTGGTGATTCCTCTTTTTCTTTCATTTGGGGATTGCTTTTAGATCTTCCCATGTTTTCTTGTAATGTTTTAATTGTTGATCCAATTGCTTTACTAACCAAGTTTTTTGTTTGTTTGTTTGTTTTTGTTTTGTTTTGTTTTGTGGGGGAGGATGGTGCTACTGGTGTATTCTCTCAGTTCTCCTGTGTTTGTTAATTTATTGTAGTTTCCTACTTGAGCTATTTGGGTTGTCTTGATGTAAATCTGTGACCTTGAGCAGCACAACTGTGGCATCTAAAAGTCAGCAGCTGTGAAGAGGAGTGTCCTTATTTTTGCTGTTTTGCACCCTTAATTGAGGTCACACGTGCCCAGCGGGGATACCCAGAGGCACAAAGGACCCACCTATTGGGGTGATGTGTTTCAGGAGGCCTACACCCTGGAGAGGCATGACTGTAGTGTCCAGAGTTAAAAAAAATCACACCCATGTGGGCTCCCAGTGACTCCCAGGCACTGCTTAGGGGTTGGAACTCCAGAAACAGGCTGCTGAAACCTGTCTTGGGTGGCAGCCTCGAGGGCACACTGCAAATTCGTTGACCAAGAAGCTCCACAAACCAGATAGGAAGGCACACCACAGACCAGGCAACTAGAACATGCAAACTCATGGACCAGGGAGCCACAGATGGGGTGACCCAGACACACAAACACAGGAACTAGGGTGCTTTGCAAACTGGCATGAAGGCATGCTGAAGACTGGAGAACTATGCTGTGCGGACACGCATTGACCCAGCAGTTATGCAGGCGGGGATCAGTGTGTGGTCTTAGCCACAGCCGCAACCCCGCCAATGTCTTTGGGGAGGGAGAGGTTCCACTCACTGCTTTGTAGGTGGAGATCCCCGGATCTGTGGGTCTGCAGGGTCCAAGGGTCTGAGGGACTCTGGCTGGAGTGGCTTTTTGGTCTTAGGGCAGCTCCAAGGCCTGTCTGGCTGGCACTGTTGATGAGTATCCAAAAAAAAGTCCATTTTCCCTTCAAGACAGTGTGGGCTCTGTGTCCGAGTCCCAGACGGGGAGTGAAAACCACGATGGCAGACTCTCCTTGTCCAAGAGAGCCTGGACTGCCAGCCCCCATTGCTTCTGTGAGACTCAACTGTCCCTCACTCAATCACACACCCACCACACACACCCATACACTCTCCTTTTATCCTCTCACTCACTTCCTCTCCCTCACCTTTGTCCTGCTAGCTGCCATCTCTTGTGAGAAGTCCCTAGGATTGATGTGTCCTTGCTGATTATTTGTTTAGATGATTTGTCCAATGGTGATAGGAGGGTATTAAAGTCTCTTACTCTGATTGTATTGCTGTCAATTTCTCATTTGATATTCTCCAGTAGTTTTTATTTTATTTTATTTTATTTTATTTTATTTTATTTTATTTTATTTTATTTTATTTTATTTTATTTTATTATGTATTTGGGTGCTCCTGTATTGGGTGCATATATGTTTATCAGAGCTATTTATTCTTATTGGATTGTTCCCTTTAGTATTATGAAGTGGCCTTTCTTATCTCTTGTTATGTCCTTCACTTTGAGATCTACTTTGTCAGATATAAGTATTGCAACCCCAGCTTTTTTTTCATTTCCATTTGCCTGAAAAACCATTTTCTATTACTTTACCCTTAGTCTGTGTATGTCTTTTTTTTTCTGACGTGGGTTTCTTGTAGACAGCAGATATATGGGTCATGTTTTCTTATCCAATCCATTACCCTATGTCTTTTGATTGGAGCATTTAGTCCATTTACATTTAAAGTTATTATTGATAGGTACTTATTTGTTACCATTTTTATTCTTTACACCTGTGTATCTTCTTCACTTCCCATTTCTTTGTTTTAGTTTTAGTTTTTGTTTTTTATAGCAGACTCTTCAGCATTTCTTGCATTGCTGGTTCTGCTGTAATAAATTCCTTAATCCTTTTTTGTCTGTGAAGCTCCTGATTTTACCTTCAATTTTGATTGATAGCCTTTCTGGGTACAGTATTCTTGGACTCAGACCCTTCCTTTGTATGACTTTGTATATTTCACTCCATTCCCTTCTGGCCTGGTGAAATTTTGTTGAGAAATCAGTTGCTAGTCTGATGGGGGTTCCTTTGTAGATAACTTTCTATCTCTCTCAAGCCACTTTTAAGATTCTTACTTTGTCATTTGGTGTTTTCAAATTTAATTTTAATGTGCCTTGGTGTTGGTCTTTTGGGGTTCATTTTGCTTAGGACTCTGTGAGTTTCTTGGATTTGTATGTTTTTTTTCTTCTCAATATTAGGGAAGTTTTCTGACATTATTTCTTCAAACAGGTTTTTCTATTTCTTGCTCAGTTTTCACTCTTTCTGCAACACCTATTATGTGGATGTTGGTTTTTTTTTTTTTTTTTTTTTTTTTTTTTTTTTTTTTTTTTTTTTTTTTTTTTTTTTTTTTTTTTTTTTTTTTTTTTTTTTTTTTTTTTTTTTTTTTTTTTTTTTTTTTTTTCCTAGAAGCTGCTGTACTTGGGTATTTTTCCTACCTTGTCTTCTAGCTCACTGATGTGGTCCTCTGCTTCTTCTAATATATATATATATATATATATAGATGCTTTCTATTGAATTATTTACAGCAGCAATGTCATTTTTCATTTCTTCTTGGTTCTTCATTTCCTCTTGGTTCTTACTCATATTGTCAAATTTGTCTTCCATTCTTTTCAGGCAGCTTATGATCATTTCTCTAAATTCTTTTTCTGGGAGGTTGCTTGCGTCCATTTTATTTACTTCCTTTTCTGGTGATGCCTTCTTTTCTTTCATATGCAGGCTGTTTCTTTGTCTCCCCATGTTCTCTCTTCTCTGGTTGTCTAGTTATGTAGTTCTCTCTCTCTTTTCCGTGTGGCGTGTGGAGTTCCTCTGAAACCAAGTGTTTGCCTTGCTGAATGGGAAGCGATGTTCTGGGGCTTGGAGCTGTTTGGTGAGTGCTGAAGCTGTAGATCTTCAGGTTGCCATAAACATCTATTTTCCCCTTCAATATGGTGTGGTCTCCACGTCCAAGCTGGCAGCTCAGGCTGGGAACCCAGCAGCAGTGTGAGTTGTCCAATCTTGGGAACCTGCCCTACTGTCCTCCACCTGCTCCTGGAGTATAGTTTCCCTTAAATCACCAACAAACACTCCCTGTGCGACCCTCAGCTGTTCTCTCTGTCTGTTCAGGGAGAAGGCGTGGGAAATGTCCGTCTATTCCACCGCCATTCCCCCGCCCCATGCTTTTCTCTTTAAAATACACGTATTTCTTCTATTTAAAATTCAAACTGTCCTTATGAAGTAGATATTATTTCTTTAACTTTAAAGATGAAAATCGGAGGAATGGAGACATTTAGAAAAATTACATGTACTTTCACTAAAGGACAGAGACAGGTTTCTAACATTTTACCTTAGTAGCTGAGGGTCAACTTATTAACTATTGCATTCTACTGCCTCTTATACTTTATTAGCAAGTAATTATTCATGCAATTCATTCAGAAAGTCCCCCAGAAGTTGATATTTTACAATTTTAAATAAAAATGATCATATCTTTGCATTAAAGATTTTGTCTGCTTTAAAAACAAACAAACGAAAAACCTCAAGTATGATTTGGAAGCTCTAATCATATAATTTATTCAGGAACAAAATTTAAAAGGAGTTGGGACATTAGGCAAAAACATCATTCATGTATAGATGAGCCCTAGCCCCAGGTGTAGCTATCACCTGAACCCCAAAACTAAGTCTAGCCCTAGCCCTAACTTGTAACTCTATCCTGAACTCTAGCCCTAGCTCTAGCCCTAGCCCTAGCCCTAGCCCTATTTGATGATGGAGAATCTTACATTTATTTTATTTTTTAATATATTTTTATTGCTTTCCAGAGAGGAAGGGAGTGTGTGTGTGAGAGAGAGATAAACATCAATGATAGGAGAGAATCATTAATCAGCTGCCTCCTGATGCACCCCACTGGGGATTGAGCTCACAACCCAGGCATGTGCCCATGACTGGAATCGAACCCAGGAGCCTTCAAACTTCAGGCCGATGCTCTATCCACTGAGCCAAAACAGTTTTGGCTAATTTACATTTTAAAACACTAAGGATGACTGTTCTGTGAAAATGGTTGCATAATTCTTGAACTATTTGCCTTCAGGTACCAGAGATATGATAGCTATTCTTACAAATAAGAAAATATTAATTTCCAGTTGCTTATATTTATAAATAGGTGGTATGAGGTAAAATTGCTTCTCTTTCAAACTAAGATTATTAAAAAGCCAGAGCCAATATTACATTTAATAATTTCAGATGCTTTCTGTATTGGTGGATTTTTCATGAAAACACTTCAGTCAAATTTAATTTCCTATAGTTTGCATTAATCCCTGCAGACCAAGGGATATGGGTTTGACTCCAGTCAAGTGCACATATCCAGGTGCAGGCTCAATCCCTAGTGTGGGACTCTCATCATTGATGTTTCTATCTCTCCCTATCCCTTCCTTTCTAAAATCAACAAAAATATTTTAAAATGTTATTTTTAAAAAGTTATTAATGAAAATTTTATTCATTTGGTTTTGTTTCTTTTAGACAAGAAACTAGAGGCCTAGTGCATGAAATTCATGCATGTGTAGGGTTGCTAGGTTTGGCTGGCTAACAGGACTAATCGGGGCCTTATGGCTGCCAGCTGGGACCTTCCTTCTGGCTCCAGGCCAGGGCCTCCCTTCTCCAACTGGGGCCTTCCCTTGTTTTGTCTTTGTTCGCAGCTAACCCCTGGTGGTCAGTGGATGCCATAGAGAGTGATCAAACATCCAGTCTCCTGGTCAGACTCCCAAAGGGACACTTTCCATATTAGCCATATATGTATAAATACACAGACTAGAGACCTGGTGGATGGAATTTGTGTACAGGTGGAGGGGGTCCCTAAGCCCAGCCTGTACCCTCTTCATTCCGTGACCCCTTGGATATCCCTCTCACAATCTGAGACTGCTAATTCCTAACTGCTAATTTGCCTGCCTGCCTGATTACCCCTAATTCCCTCTTCCTGCTTGTCTGATTCCCCAAACTACTTCCCTGCCGGTCTGATTGCCCCTAACTATCTTTGTCTGCCAGCCTGATCATCCACTAACTCAGTGGTTCTCAACCTTTCTAATGCTGTGATCCTTTAATACAGTTCATCATGTTGTGGTGACCCCCAACCATAAAATTATTTTCATTGCTACTTCATAACTGTAATTTTGCTACTGTTATGAATCATAATGTAAATATCTGAGAACCACTGCTCTAACTGCTCCTCTTCTGGCCTGACCACCCCTAACTGCTCCCTGCCTGCCTTAGCACCTCTAATTGTCTCTTCCGGTTGGCCTGATTGCCCCTAACACCCCTCCCTTTCCAACCTAATTTCTCCCTAACTGCCCTCCTCTGATGGCCTGTTCATACTAACCACCTCTGCCTTGACCCTCACCACCATGGCTTTGTTTGGAAGCACATCAGAATATGTTCAGTCTAATTAGCATATTATTCTTTCATTAGTATAGACTAGAGGCCCCATGCATGGATTCATGCGCCATGGGTCCCTCAGCCTGGTCTTTGCCCTTTTGCAATCCAGGACTCTCAAGGGGGTGTCAGAGACCAGTGCACAGATTTGGCCCAATCTCCACAGGCCAGGCTGAGGGACCCATCCGTGCATGAATCCATGCACTGGGACTTTAGTCTATACTAATAAGCTATACCAGTGGTTGGCAAACTCATTAGTCAACAGAGCACAGTTTGCTGACCACTGATGTATACTAAAAATAGGGTTATATGCTAATTAGAATGAATAGACCAGACATCTTCCAGATGTTATTCTGGATATCTTTCCCTGTCAAAGCCTAGATGATGTATGGCCTGAAAACCATCTGCAGCCCTTCACACAGGCCAGCCCCATCCCCAGCAAGGACCCCCACCCTGATCACGGCCATGGCTGGCCTGCAAACTGCCCCTGGTCCCTTATCCAGGCTGGCTCTGCTCCCAGTGAGAAGCCCCACCCTGATCAGGGGCATGGCTGGCCTGCAAACCTTGTAGCCCCTCACCCAGATTGGCCTAGCTCACAGTAGGGACCCTCTTTCCTGATCCAGGGTCCCCTTTAGGGCAGGCCAGTCAGCCCCCACCCATACACCAAACCTCTATCCTAATGGCAGAATGATCAGAACAACCACTGGGACCAGTCATTATGAGGCGCATTGACCATGTCTTGGTCCCTTTCCTTAGCTGGCAGGCTCTGATCACTTGATGGTCACCCACAGCAGGGAAGGAGCTGGCAAGCAGGCAGAAGCCAACCTCTCAGTTCCTTCCCTGGACCATCAGGCACTGATCACCTGATGGCAAATGGAGAACTGGGGGAGGGTGGCAGTGGGGGTTGGGGATGGCTTCAGGTAGCTGGGGTAGATGGCTCTGATCCAGGTTGGGCTTAGGGATCATACTTGCACATGAATTTTATGTATCTTGCCTCTAGTATGCATATAAAATCTTTGGTTAATCTTTTCCTGCACTCCCCTTCTCCCCTTCCCTCTGATTCATCAGTCTGTTCCATGTTTCCATTCCTGTGTGTTGAGCATATGCCCCCTGGTGGTCAATGGGAATAGCTTCCATTTGAAAGGTCCACTGGTCCAAAAGCCCAACAGCTTCTTAGGGTTTTATATATATATATAGATAAAGTGGCCCGGTGCACGAAATTCATGCATGGGGGGAGTGTTCCTCAGCCTGGATTGCACCCTCTCCAATCTGGGATCCTTCAAAGGATGCCCTACTGCTGGTTCCTAACCGTTCACTTGCATGCTTGCCTCATTGCCCCTAACTACTTTGCCTGTTGACCTGCTCACCCCCACCTTCACACCTGCTGACCTGCTCACCTCAACATGCCCAACCCTGTCCAGATCACCACCAACTGACCCCTAATGATGACTTTCTTGACCCAACTGGCCCCCCTGCTGGTATGCTCACCCCCAACTGTCCCCCCTCAATGGCCTGATCACCCACAACTGCTATTTCATCCTGGACTGATCACCCACAATTGCTCTCCACTCTTGGCCTCTAACTACCTCTACCTTGGCACCACCACCATGGCTTTGTCCATAAGAATGTCCAGAAGGTCTCCTGGAAAGTCTTCCAGTCTAATTAGCATATTTCCCTTTTATTAGTATAGATAGAGGCCTGATGCATGGGTAGGGCTGGCTGGTTTACCCTAAAGGATGTCCCTCATCAGGTAGGGATTCACTTGGGGAATGGGGTGGCCTGGGCGAGGGACCTATGGTGGTTTGCAGCTAGCCACACCCCTATGGGATGAGGGCTCCTGCTGGGATGCCAGGATAGCCTGAGTAAGGGGCTGTTGGCTGTTTGCAGCCTCGCCATGTCCCCCAGCAGTAACCCTCACCTCATGGGGGTGTGGCCAGCCTGGGCAAGGGGCTGGCGGTTGTTTTCAGGCTGGTCATGCCCCCCAATGACCCAGGTTCCTAAGCCCTCCTTAAGCAGATGTCAGGGTGGGCAGGAAGCTTGGCTTCCTCCATAGTGAGGGATAACCCAAACCTCCTGCTTGCTCCAGCCCCATGACAAAAATGTGCACCACAATATTTGTTGGATTAATTTGCATACTTACTTCTGATTGGCTGGTGGGCATAGCAGAGGGATGGTCCATTTGTATGTTTCTCTTTTATTAGTGTAGATTGTTATGTATATCAAGTGACAAAGTATGTTTTATTAGCTGATGGAGATAAAAAGGTGGTTAAACATGGAATGTGCCCTCAAGATATGTCCCATTTAATGCTAAAGTTAATCAAGATATAAAATATAAAGACTTCAGTGATAAACTTTTTAAGGAAATTTAACTAATTACAAGAAAAAGAGAAAAAAAAAATATGATATAACTCATCCACAACTCATACATTTCAGTTCCCCTTTATATGTATCCTCTCTCCCCTAGTTCACATGACTTGTAATCTGTAATGATTATCCTGTGCCTACTTTCCCATACCTGTAATTCCTACTTTCCCAATGTCATCATTGTCCTTCTACCCAATATATTGGCAGATGGCTTATGGTGAGGTGCAATGCAGATTTTTGTGCATGGCCTGCTATTCTCCCATACTGCCGGCATTATTGGAATAAACATTCATATATAAATACTCATTTCCTACTAAAGAATTACAAGCTGACATATTAGCATCTGCACCTTCCCTCAACTTCCCTCCTATTACTCTGGATGAGTGTTCTCTTTCTGCTCCTATCAAAGACCAAATTCTTCACCTGGATTCTAGACTCATCCTCTCATGTTTGATTGGGGGCTTTGTTATGACTATCCTCACTTCCTTCAATCTGCATTATTGTTTTCTCCCTCCCATACATCATTCCATCAGTATGTAAGATGCATCAGTATTTCAAAAAAATATAGAGAGAGAAAAGAAAAAAAAAACCTTGCCTGATCTCATATCATCCATAGTCTTGTCTGATTTCTCAAATTTCTTTAAAAAATGTTTTATTGATTTTTTACAGAGAGGATGGGAGAGGCAGAGGGACAAAGAATTAGCAACATTGATTCAGCTGCCTTCTGCACACTCCCTACTGGGGATGTGCCTACAACCAAGTACATGCTCTTGACCATAATTGAACCTGGGACCCTTCTTTGCACAGGCCAATGCTTTATCCACTGAGTAAAATTGGTTAGGGGGATCCACCTCTCATGCACAAATTTCATGTATATATGTATATAATTGAACATGAATATTGGAACAAATTTAATTGCTTAATCCCTACCATCCTCCAAGTTACTCTGACAATTATACTTGAACTAATTTTCTACACATCTTTAAGACAGTATTTTCATTTTTCAGAAGGTTGGTTTGGGTTCAACTGTATGTTCATGGGACTAATCTAGCATTATCATTTTTATTTTTGTTTATTCCTTATCTGAGGATATTTTTCTATTGATTTTTAGATAGAGTAGAAAGCATAGAGAGAGACAGAAACATCGATGTGAGAGAGACACATTGATTGGTTGATTACTTGTATCCTGCACACATCGTGACTAGGGTCTGGAAATCTGTGACTGAGGTACTTGTTTTTTATTGGAATTGAACATGGGACCCTTCAGTTCTTAGGCTGATGCTCTCTCCAGTGAGCCAAAACAGCTAGGGCTAGCATTACATTTTTTTCACTAGAATCTAACCAAATATTTTCAGAATCAAATATATTTAATATATTTATAGAAACTTAGTTTTTGGCTTTTTATAAGTATGCCAAGGTGAGTGTTTTCCTTATATAGAGCTCTAAGTAGTCAAATATATTAAATCAAACAATAAATTAATGGATTTTATGTAAGCTATAGTCTTAATTTGGTACTTGTAAATAGTGCCAGACAGGCCTTCTACTTAAAATATTTTAAGATTTAAGACAGTAGAGGGATTTAAATAGAAATTACAGGTTCCTGGGGACAAGCACAATCTCTGACTGTGGAAAGAAGGGCCACAGGACTGCTGGACCACAGGGGATTCTAGAACTGGATCCACAGTTACCAAATGCTGAACCCAGAGGGTGCAGCCTGAAGGGCTGGCCAGACCACACTGCACCAGCAGGAGAGGAACACACAGAGGCCCAGTCTTTCTCCTCTCTGTGGCCTGAGCCTTTCTTTACTAAACCTAGTTCATAGGACCTTTCTGATACAGAAAATTATTTGTGGCTGAGGTGAGGGAGAAGGTGCGGAGTCTTGGAGTCTGGGGAGAGGAGAGTCCAGACCACGAGAAGTGGCAGTGAGTCTGGTCCCCATGTGAGGAGCAGCAGCCTGCCCGTGATTGAGAATCAGCAGCCCCATTCAAGGAGCAGCATCTACACGCATCCCACACCCTATACCTGTCAGAGGAGCAGCAGCTGCATGAGCAACCTGCCCTTGTCCAAGGAGCAGCATTGCTGTGAGCAGCCTGCCTCCATACAAGGAACACCAGCACCATAAGCAGCCTGCCCCAATTTGAGGAGCAGCCTGCCCTGGACTGAGGAGCAGCAGCCACACAAGCAGACTACTCACGTCAGAGGAGCAACAGTCCTGTGCAGCCCACATGGGTGCGAGGAGCAACAGCCATGCAGTCTGTACCTTCCCAATGAGCAGCCCACCCCCATCCGAGGAGTGGCAGCTCCACGTGCAGCTCACTACCACCTAAGAAGCAGCAGCTAACACAAGCAACCCATCTCTTGTTCAAGGAGCAGCAGCTGTGTGAGCAGTCCACCCCTGTACAAGGAACAGCAGCACCACATGCAACCTGCCCTCATTTGAGGACCAGCAGCAGTCTGAACAGCCCACCCTAGACTGAAGAGCAACAGCCATATGAGCAGACTGCCAACATCTGAGGAGTGGCAGTCCTGCACAGTCCACACTAGTCTGAGGACCAGCAGCCACACGCAGCCTGTACCTGTCTGATGAGCAGCAGTTGGGTGAGGGCCTACTCCCATATGAGGAGCATCAGCAACACATGCAGCTCACTACCACCTGAGGAACAGCAGCCACACAAGAAGCCCATCGCTGGTCTGAGGAGCAGCATCCATATAAGCAGTCAGCCCCTATCCGAGGAGCAGCAGCTGCATAAGGAGCCCACACCCATATGAGGAGCACCAGCCCGGAAAGCAACCTTCCTCTATCCAAGAGCATCCTGCCCCATCTGAGAAATAGGAGCAGCATGAAGCCAGGCCCAATCCAAAGAGCAGGAGCCATACACAGCCTGCACCCGTCTGATGAGCAGCAGCTGGGTGAGCAGTCTTTCCCCATCTGAGGAGCAACAGCCTCACATGCAGCTCACTCTCACCTGAGGAGCAGCAGTTACACAAACATCCCATCCCCTGTCAAAGAAGCAGCAGCTGCATGAGGAAGACATGCCTGTATGAGGAGAATCAGATTGGCAAGCAACTTTCCCCTGTCCAAGAATTGGCAGCCTTACAAGCATCCTACCCCATCTGAGGAAGAGCAGCAGCATGGAGTCAGCCCAAATCTAAAGAGCAGCAGCCACATGAGCAATCTGCCCCTGTCTGAGGAGCAGCAACCACGTGAGCAGCCCATCCCTGTCTAAGGAACAGCAGCTGTGCAAGCAGTCTCACCCACTATCCAGAGGACACACCACTGCTGCAAACAGCACCATCCAGAGGAGCTGCTGCCAACTGAGAAGCAGCCACTTCAATGACAACCTGAGAAGCAACCGCAGCCCAAGGATCCACTGCACACATCAACATTTAGATCAATCAGTGAGACCAAAAATGGGTAGAAAAAGAAACCTGCCCCGGCCTGCAGGGCAAGTCAACAGGAACGGCGGGGCGACGCACCTAAGATAATGAGAAACAGACAGGGACACGAAGAATGGAGGCAAGACAAATGGTGTTCTGATCAAGCCTCAAAATTTTTATTCTTGGTGGCTCTTCTTATATACGCTCAGAGAGGGGAAGGGGAAGGAAGAAGGGGTCGAGGAGGTATGTGGTCTAAGTGGATTGGCTAACTAGTTAACCAGGTGCTAGCTGCTCATTGCAGATGT
>PVJN01025835.1:0-29627 GCA_004026805.1 Lasiurus borealis | reverse complement strand
GAGCACAGAAAGGGAGTGGACTGTTAATTCTTAGGGGGAAAGGGGTGAAGGGCGTACAGGGAGAGACTGGACAAAAATCATACACCTATGGAGGAGATCAATGGGAGGGAGCTAAGGGCAGAGGGAGGGTGGGAGCTGGGTGGAGGGGTGCTATAGAGGGGAAAAAAAGAGAAACAAATGTAATAATCTGAATAATAAACATTTAATTAAAAAAAAAAGGGGAAAAGTGAGGAAGAGAGTATTGGCATAAAGATAAAGTTGATATATAGTAAAATGATGCTTAAGGAAAGATGAAAATAGAATGTAGAACACTAATCCTCCCAAATAAAATAATATAAAATAATATAAAATGACACTTAAAAAAGGTAAAATAGTAGTAGTAATAATACTAGCTAAAAATAAAAATGTAATAATTAAAAAGGTAAAATCAAGTGAGGAAAAAAGAAAAACAAATTTAGTTTCTTAAGTAAAAGATGAATAAAAATACAAATGTTCAGGAAGTGAAGGTCATTCACTTCCTCTACTGTTTTGTTTGGCTCCTCACTGTTGTAGGCTACAATCCTGATTGTCAAGCAGGCAGTACTTCTTTGCTTCTTATACTGCTTTATTTGTGTTTACATAAAAGTCAATTATGATTCAACCTCTGGGTGTCAGTGTTTTTGGATTGACCTCCAGGTCTATAGGTCCTTTCCAGCTAGTGTTTAGATTTTGTTTTCCCATGGCACTTAATATCAGTTGGGGGTAATGGACTGCCCCAGAGCTGGTTCTGTGATGGTTATTCCCTGCTCTCATCCCCAGGTTCCACAAAAATAACTTTCCCATGAAGTCTCTTAGTATGTACCCAATTGGGTGGCCCTATGTATTGGGCTTAGTAATCAAAAACAAGGGTTTAAAGAGGAGGAAAAAAAAGAGAGAGAGAAAAGAGCCAGAGTAAATGCACAAACTCTAGCACTGTGGTGTAAGTCTATGCAGTCTTTTTTCCCATTGGGTCTAAGCAGCTGGCACATTTAAAATTTTTAGGCTGCCCTTTTGTACCCAGTTCAGCTATGGGTTGCTTTTTAGAGTTTCCTTCTGTTAGCAGCCCTGCGGATCCCCTTCCACATTTTCAGATTACTCCAGCCCCAATGGTCACAGACTTTCTGGGCACAGACTTCCCCAGGATCCTCCATCTCCCTCCGTGGGCATTTCTCTCTCCTGCCCAGACCGCAGACCTCATCTTGTTCCAGGAAAGATCTGATCTTTCCATGAGGAGACACAGAGCTCCTCCAAATCTGCATCTTTACACCACTTAAGAACCAATGTTGCCAGGTTTGCAACTGTTTGCTGGGTGCCATTGTTATATATTACAGGGATTGTCAGGTAACACCCTCTCTCTCCTTCAAAATGGCCCTGTAACAGCATCAGAGCTAGTTGCTCCAGGAGGAATCCCCACAGCAGTGGAGGCTACCTGGTCAGGGGAACCCTTTCCAGCAATTCCCCATAGTCTCTTGGAGTATAGCTGTTCCTCAACTCACAAGGAAACATTCCATGTGAGCACACACTCTCCCTTCATTCTCTCACTCACGCACTATCTTGCAATCTGCCTTCCCATCAGCAGACATCTTCCTTCTCACAAACATAATTATTTGGATTAAAACATGAATCCAATGAATACCTTATATGTACCAGACATTGTTATATATTGAACAGGCAGACAAAGTCATAATAGTAATTTATCTCAGAGACTGACAACATGGTTTGTTAAATAGAAGTAAACAAATACAGTACACAGTGTATATATGCTGGAGTGGGGTACATAAAATAAGTATGTAGCCCAAATTGTAGAAAGTGGTACTTAATCTGAAAAATAAGAGGTGGTGAGATTCAACCCAGATGGGAAGACTGTGTGTGTGTGTGTGTGTGTGTGTGTGTGTGTGTGTAGATGCAAGAGTGGGAATTCATTTGCATATGTAAATATCAATCCTACTTATCAAGGTAAGTTAGAATTTGCTACAGTAAAAATTATCTCAAAATCTTAGTACTTAAAATCACAAACATTTATTTTTCATTCATAGTACAGTGTGAACTGCAAAGGGCTCTTGTTCATTGTGAGAGTTGGTGTCACTGGAACTCTAATTCACTCACATTTCACATAAATTGAATTATAAAATACGTGGCTCTCTGTGTCTGGCTTCTTTCACTTAGCATAATGTTTTCAAGGTTCATTCTTGTGATATGTATCAGTATCTCATTCTTTTATGACTGAATAATATTCCATTTTATGGATATGCCATTTTGTTTATCCATTAATGAGTTGATGAACACTCAAGTTATTTATACTTTTAGTTATTATGAATAATGCTGTCATAAATACTCATATGCAAGTTTTTGTGAGAAGATACATTTTTCAATTCTCTTGGGTATATAACTAGATAATTGAATTGTTGGGTCCTATGGTTATGTTTAATTTTTATGGCTATGGTTATGGCTACATTTAACTTTTTAAGCAACTCTTAAACTCTTTTTCAACAGCAGGTGCACAATTTTACATCCACAAGAGTAAGGTACTGTATTAGGGTTTCTGTTTTTATACATATTTTCCAGAAAATATTAATTATCATGATTTAAAAAAAAATTTTAAGAGGATATGAAGTGGTATCACACTGTGGTTTTGATTTGCATTTCCCTACCCACTAATTATTTAGATCTAGTAAACATGCCCCCTGGTAGATTTTTCTGTTATTGTTGAACATTGGTAAATCTCTTTTGGAGAAGTGTTTATTTATGTTCTTTGCACATTTTTACTTGGGTTTGCTTTTATTGTTGCATATTCGGGAAAAAAATATCCTTTTCAGATGTATAATTAGCAAATATTTATTCCCATTTTGTAGGCTGTCTTTTCATGTTCCTAAGAATGTGCTTTGGTACATACATGTTTTTAATTGGGGTGAAATCCAATTCATTATTTTATTCATTCTGCTTTGGGTATCATATTTAAGAAATCATTGCCTAAACAAATATTATAAAGATTTGCATCTGTGTTCTTTCTTGTGTGTTTTTTTTAAATACATTTTATTGATTTTTCACAGAGAGGAAGGGAGAGGGATATAAAGTCAGAAACATCGATGAGAGAGAGACATCGATCAGCCGCCTCCTGCACACCCCACACTGGAGATGTGCCCACAAGCAAGGTACATGCCCCCAACCGGAATCGAACCCGGGACCTTTCAATCCGCAGGCTGATGCTCTATCCACTGAACCAAACCGGTCTCGGCTTCTTGTGTTTTATAATATTAGTTCTTCATTTATGTCTGTTCATTTTTAAATTATTTTTGTATATGGAGTTAGGTGTCCAAATTCATTTGCATGTGACTATCTAGTTGACCCAATATTATTTGTTGAAGGACTATTCTTCTCTTATTGAACACTGTTGTCATAAATAAATTGACCATAGATATAAGGTTAATTTTTATAGACTCTAAATTATTTTCTATTGATTTATATGTATATTCTTATGCCAATAGCACACTGTTTTGGTTACTTTAGTTTTATATTACATTTTGAAATCAGGAAATGGGAATCTTCCAACCTTGTTCTTCTTTTCAAGATTGTTTTGGATTTTGGGGTCCCTTGTAATTCATTTGAATGTTAGCATTTGCTTCTCATTTCTGGAAAAAAAAATAGAATTTGGAATTTTGGCAGGAACCCTATTAGATCTGTAGATGAATTGCTGAGTAGTATCATGTTAATAATATAATTCTTCTAACCCATGAACACCTGGTGGCTTTCCATTTCTTTAACTCTTCTTTCACTGATTTCAACAATGTTTTGTTGTTTTCACTGCATAACAATGAAACATTCTAAGAGATCAAAGCCATTGTGTGATTTTTCAGGCAGTGCCATAAACAATTACATAGGTTTAAACTGGCAGGCCTCATAATGGGAATGCTACCCACCCAGACTTGGTGCACAGCCAGTGAACTACAGGCTCTGAGAAAAGTTTCAGTCAGTGACCCAGGTCTCTTTCGCCTTGAAAGTTCTTCTCTGTATTCTCAGTGTATTGCAATCCCATCATCTCTAGATCTCTCTATATGAATGAAGCCTTTGGCAGAGATTTCTTCAGGTATGTCTGTCAAAGTCTCTTTATTAGGGGCAGAACAGGCAAACCTTGAAGGCACTTTTTCTCATTCTGATTTCAGTACTAAGAATATTTTCACTCTAGCCTTCTGTCTCTTTCTTCTCGTTGCCCCAAGGTGCATAACCCAGCAGGAGCCTTATGTGTGGAGCTCCCTCAAGAGTGAGATAACACATATGTCTGTGCAGAGCTACCCAAGCCTTGATCAGTGTGCCATTCCATGGAGGAAAAAATGGAACAAAGGAGTGTTCGTGCTTTCTGAGGTTTTATATCATCACAGTGCATATGTGATTAAAGATTTTACTATTACTTTCATTTTGGCTTATTGCTTTCATTGGCTACTCGGCCACTTGAGAGATCAGCACCTTCCAGGTCAGTTGAGCTCCTAACACCTCCTTGTTTAAAAGTATTCTTGATTATTTTACTATTTTCGATGCTATTGTAAATGGTTTGATTCCTTAAATTTATTTTTGGATCTTTTAATTGCTATTCCATAGAAATACAACTAATATATACATGTGGATTCTGTGCTCTGTCAATTTGCTGAACTTGTTTATTAGCTTTACAAGTTTTTGTATGGATCATTTAGGGTTTTCTATATATAAAATCATCATTGCAACTGTGAATAGATATACTTGCACTCTTTCCTTTTAGTGTGGAAGTGTATTCTTTTATTTTTGCATAATTTTCTACAGTTATAACTTCCAGTATATTGTTAAGATAAGTGGGAAAAGTAGACATCTGTGACTTGTTCTGGAATTTAGGGGAAAAACATTCATTGTTTCACCATTAAGTGCAATGTTAACTGTTAGTTTTTCAGATGCCCCCCATCATGTCTTAATTCTAGTTTAAATGATTTCTAACATGACGAGGTGTTGAATTTTTCTCGAATGCTTTTTTCTGTTTCTATTAAGATGATTATGTAGCTTTTTCCTATATTCTATTTAGATGGTGTTTTACATAAATTGATTTTCATATATAACGTCAACTTTACATATTTGGGATAAATTCCGCTAGGCATGGTGTTCAATTCTTTTATATGCTGCTATATTTTGTTTGTTAGTATTTTTTTATGATTTCAGCATCTATATTAATAAGATATATTGGTCTTTTATTGCACTTTTTAAAATATGCTTCTAGTTTTGGTATCAGGGTACTTTTAACCTCATAGAATGAGTTGCCAACTGTTTCTTCCTGTTCTAATTTCTAGAAGATTTTGTAGAGAAGTAACATTTATTTTCTCTTAAATGCTTGGTAGAATTTGCTAATGCAACTGATGCGGCTGTAATGACCTGATTATTATTTAATAGAAAAGGAGGCAAAGGAAGACTAGATATACTAGTAGACATGCCATTTATACAGCTTTGCAAAAGAGCTGCATTTAAGACTCCAAGTTTGTTCCCTGCTGATTGATGGCACAAGGAACTAGACTGAGGCAGTATAGATGCATGACCAGTAAGGTCAGAGTGTCATGGGAAGGTGCCTACCCTTCTGCCCATCAGTCACATCTGAAAACCAGTCAGTGGCCAGAATGGTGGCCAGAATGAGTGTGGCCACTGAAAGCTCTGGAAACCTGAATATACAAACTTCAAAGGAAGTTCCCCCTCTCTTCTCTCACACACACCAGATTCCTGGCTCTGCTGTGGCAAGGGGTTGCTCTCCCATGTGCCTGCATGGTGCACAGCCATGGTAGACTCCACAAATAGACCGATTAACTTTAATTTGCTTGGATAGTGAACCACATCAGACTGAAACATAGAAGGGAAACTGGACACTGGCCTTGTTTCTGGCTCTGCTGAACTCCCAGCTGCACCCTTTGCAGGACTGGTATTAAAGCGCAGGGGACTTCAAAACCTAAGAAATGTAATTTCAGCGCAAAGAAATCCTTCTTCCACATTCCATCCTCCCACGCGAATCTTAGAAAATTCATTTTCTGAAGATATCTCAAGAACCTCATTCCCATTCCTATCTGTGAAATCTGCTCCATTAATTCCTCCTGCAACACAACCATCAAGGTTAGGACTTTATGTATGAAAACTTTTTTTGATTACTGATTTCATCTCTGCAGTTTTTATTAGTCTATTTAGATTTTCTATTTTTTTTTATTATTCTATTTTGGTAACTTGTGTGTTTAAAGCAATCTCTTTTTCATCTAGTTTGTCTATATATCAACATACAAATATTCGTAGTGTTCTCCTGGGGCTTACTTTATTATTTTGGCATTTATAATTTGAGAGAGTTCTGAAATTGATTTTTAAAGTGATCATTATAAAATTTTACTGTGTTAAGGTAGATTTATATGACACACTAGTAACCCAGTGCATGAAATTTATGCACAAGGGGGTGTTCCCTCGCTCAGCCTGCATCCTTTTACAATCTGTGGCCCCTGGCTCCTAACCACTCACCTGCCTGCCTGCCTGATTGCCCCTAACTTCCCTCCCCTACTGGCCTGCTCTCACCCCCAACTGCTCTCCCCTGCTGGCCTGATCTCACCTCCAACTGCTGTTGCCTGCCTGATCACCACTAACTGCCCTCCTATTCAGGCCAATTTGGTTCTGATTGGTTGGTTTGTATGCCAGTCAGCGTCAAAAGCTCTGCCTCCTAGGCAGCTGTTGACTCCTCACAGTTCACACAGATTTGATTCTGATTGGTTGATGTCTATACCAGTCAGTGTCTCTGGGCCTGTCTCTGGACCTGATCAGAGAGGCAGGGTTGATAAGCAGCCCCCATAAAGGTCCAGAGAGAAACAGAAGTGTGACTGCTGGCAAAGCCCAGAGAGAAAGAGAGAGACAACAGTTAATCAACAGCTGCCATGAAGGCTGTGGATCAGATGCTGCCTCTCCGGGCCTCTCTCTGGTCCTGATCTGCAGCCCCTTCAGCAGTCAATGCTGGGTCACCACAGCAACGAAGCACTGACTGCAGATTTGACTTCTGGTCAGTCAAGCCTGTGATCCTTTTAGATGTTATGGACCCTGGGTTTTTATATACAGGTATTAGGATTAGAACTCATTTTCCAACATAACAAAGTAAAATGAATGGAAAGAATCTGCTCTTTTGAAACTTTGAAAGAACCCAACCTTGAAAAGTTTCAAATAAAATGTATATGAAAGTAATTTTGTCATATTAAAATAATCTTAGGTCATTGTGATTTTTTTTCAGATTTTCTATTCTTTTGCCTATTTCTATTTGACTGAAATTTTCAGAATATAGTATTATATTTGCACATAAAATTAGAAAACAATGTCATGTATGTTTTGCTTGATTTCAGTCATCTTCTATATTTATATTTCCTCCACTTTTTAATAGGAATTTTAATTTCTCTTATTTGAAAAGGAAGGAAGAAATAGCTCTTATGTTCATTAATATGCTTTAACTTTTCCTCTTATCTTTTTTATTAATTTCTGCTTTTATTATTATATACTCCATAATTTTGTTTTTGTAAAGTTTGTATTTTCTTTAGTTTATATAACTTATTGATCGTTTATTCTAGGTTAATAGTAAAATCATTTCAAACATATTAATATGCTTCAAGTGTAGCTTTGGCCAAATCATATTATTTCAGTTTATGATGTTCTCCTCATTTCTGGGAAGACTATAATTAATTAACTGTTTAATTATATATTGAGAATATTAGCATACAGTCCTTTAGCACTTCAGCCCATGAAAAGTTACTTCTTTGGAGGCTTTAATTGCTGTTTCTGTTGTATTTCTTTGTTGTTTTCATCAGGAATAGTAACTGTGTATTTCCAATATATCTCTTCTATTTTTCACATCTTTCTCACTTTATTCCTTTATTAGTTTTATTCTTTTGTATTTTATGTAAGCTTCTAAAGCTTGTATTTCACCTCATTTTTAATTCTAGGCTTGATGCAATTTTAATTTTCTAATTGCAATTTGAGTTCTATGTTTTCTGGAATTAATTTGAGTATGTGTTTACCTTTCCTTATCATAACTTGCTTCATTAATGTCTTAGCTTTCTTCTATTGTTCCATAGATTTATTTTACTAGCAATTGCATTATATGAGGAAAGCCTCTTTACTCTTTAAGGCAGAAGTAAAAATAAAACTATATTAGGTAAGGTGACTTTAACCTATCCACAGGTGACAGATATTAGAGTGCAGACTATTTAAAAGTGTCATATACATGATTTCTGTAGACCAGCTGGGTCATTTTCTTTTCTTTTCTTTTTTTTTAAAATATATTTTATTGAATTTTTACAGAGAGGAAGGGAGAGAGAGAGAAAGTCAGAAACATTGATGAGAGAGAGAGACATCGATCAGCCACCTCCCGCACACCCCGCAGTGGAGATGTGCTTGCAAGCAAGGCACATGCCCCCAACCGGAATCGAACCTGGGACCTTTCAGTCCGCAAGCCGACGCTCTATCCACTGAGCCAAACCGGTCTCGGCTGGGTCATTTTCTTGAGGAGAGATGCAGAGCAATATTCTTTCTGGCTATTTCAATAAAATCTCTGAACAGTGTCTAGTGGTTCTAATTCATATTTAATTATATTCATATCTGAAAGGCTCTAAGACTGTGAAAAAGGCTGAGGAACACATGAGGTCTCTCATGCTAATTATATTGTAAAGCTTGGTAGAAAAAAATCATGGTTATTTGGCTTGGGAATTCAAATAATCGAGATTGCCTAGATAAGTCATTTCCTTTGTGAGTGTTTCTATTAAAATGTAAAAATGCTAATGCAATGAAAAATTTCAGAAGCTATTTTATTTATTCAAAATACGTTTTTATCATAATACTTTCAAAATATAGTTAAAAGGCCCTAGCTGGTTTGGTTCATGGTAGAGTGTTGGCCTGTGGACTGAAGGGTCCCAAATTCAATTCCAGTCAATGCCTTATTGATCATTTATTCTAGGTTAATAGTAAAATCATTTCAAACAGATTAATATGCTTCAAGTGAAGCTTTGGCCAAATCATATAATTTGTGGGCTCAATCCCAAGTGTGGGGCGTGCAGGAGAGTTGATCAATGATTCTCTTTCATCATTGATGTTTCTATCTCTCTCCCCTTCTTCCTTCCTCTCTGAAATCAATAAAATATATTTAAAATATATTTAACATATGCAATTGATAAAAATATATTTTAAATATATATATAGTTGGAAAAATTCTAGCTCAGTAAATGGTAGATGCAATTTATCCATATATAAGATTTTTTTTTATTTACCTAAGAGGATCTGTTAATTAACTGTGAAGACAATTTTTCTTTTTGATTTACAAGAAATGTCTTTGTGACCTCTTTGTTCTTCATAAAATACAGAGTATATTGGATGACTTAAGAACAAAATGACTCCCTTGTTATCTCTCTGTTTTAATCAGTATACACATCTCTTTGTGGAAAACCACAAATAGACCTCACTTTTTAGTGGTTCTCACTACTATTTTTTTTCTAGTTAAATTAGTGGCATTCAGAAGAAGATAAAATAAATTTGGTATTATGTATTTGTTTCCAAGGCAATATGACAGGTCACTCCTTGAATTCTACATAAAGGATAGTTACTAATGATAAATTATTGTTAAGATGCATTCAATGATGTTCCACACCAACAGCTCTATTTCTAAAGAAGACAGAGTCACATTTGTAGCTCTTAATACAGTCTAACTTCTTTTTAATGGTGGCAAATTCCCATGAGTTGGCTGCTGAAGTAGCAGAATTTAGTTTGTTCAGCTTAATCATAGTCACAGTGGGCAGGGGCAAAGGGAAAAAGAAGACTGTTCTACTTCAGTTAGGAATCAGAGTAAAATATTCAAGCAAGAAGATACCCATAATCAGTTACAACCTCAAATACCAAGGCTACCACACAGGGATTGAGGCATAGCCTTAGATTTCTAGGTATTTAGACTTTATTGAAAATAACATACTTTTCAAATAATAAGTAAATAAAATGTCTAATTAGAAAGCAAATGAAAAAATAGCAATGATGTATAAATGTTTCATTTAATTTGGAATGAATATATATTCTCTTTTACACTCAAACATTTCTGAACTGAATATTTGTATTTCCAGAAGCATGCAAATAATGTTCCTTGATATATTCTTTTTTTAATATACTTATTGTCAGAAGCAAATTTTTTCTAAGTAGTCATTTATTTGGTTGAGATCCACACAGCAAAAATAAGGTATCTTACAAATATCATTTTTGGTTTAAGAAATAGCCAAAATCCTTTCCTGTAAAAGGCTAAACTACTTTCTTACTAAACCGAACCTTCTTTTAAAAAGTATATATATATATATATATATATATATATATATATATATATATATATATATTTATTTATTTATTTTTTGCCTGGCCAGGTGTGGCTCAACGGTTGAGCATGGACCCAGGAATCAAGAGGGCACTAGTTTGATTCCTAGTCAGGGCATATGCCCACTTTGCCAGTGAATCCCTAGTGGGGAATGTACAGGAGGCAGCTGATTGATGATTCCCTCTCATCATTGATGTTCCCATCTTTCTCTCCTTCTCCCTTCCTCTCTGAAATCAATAAAATGTATATTTTATATTTTTATTTGTGCAGAAATGTTATGTTTGCAACTGAACAAAGCCTCTCCTCTTAGGGTCTCATTCACTTATTTATACATTCATTCAAGTGACTAAATAAGCATTTGAGTCCCTACCATAAATTGTTGAGCAGGTACTGTACTAACTGCTGGAGAAATGAAGATTGATTTGATAAGCTCTCAATCATAAAGGAGCCCACAGTGGGATTAAGAAGGCAGACAGATGAACAGATAATTATAATTCATTCTATTAAATGCAACAGTTAAAGAAATTAACTGCTGAAAAGAGTGAAGGTCATGTCCAAAGAATTTCACAAATCTCCAAATTCTTGAGTAACTTTATAGTATATTACTTCTCTTATAAAATGCAATAATAAATAAAATTCAGTTTGGTATTAAATCTAGAGTCATTACCAAATTTATAAATATGACAATGTTTGTATAGGCTTCTTTCTCCTGAATAATATTGCCATTAAGACCTTTTATGTGCCAAAACCGGTTTGGCTCAGTGGATAGAGCATCGGTCTGGGGACTGAAAGGTCCCAGGTTCAATTCCAGTCAAGGACATGTATCTTGGTTTCGGGCACATCCCCACTAGGGGGCCTGCAGGAGGCAGCTGATCAATGTCTCTTTTTCATCTATGTTTCTAACCTTCTATCCCTCTCCCTTCCTCTCGGTAAAAAATCAATAAAATATGTTTTTAAAAAAAAGACCTTTTATTGCCTATTCAAACTCCACCATGTTTTCTCACTTGAATAACATTTTTTTGCACTGGATTCAGCATTCACTAAAACTGCTTCATTCATGTCACAGTTATAAGCCACTGCCAAATTTTAATTTTAATTTCCCTCTTTAATATATTTAACTTGAATCTTATAATCATAACTATCTCTTCACGTAAATAAAGCACAAACAGTTGGCATATTGAGTTTCACTTATTGTTGCTCACTTTAATAGTATTACTGCTAATAAGATAAGAAAATAAACTTATTGAATTTCTTTCTTTTTTTTAATAAATCTTTATTGTTCAGTTTTATTACAGATGTTCCTCTTTCACCTCCCCATAGCTCCCCTCCACCTGATTCCCCCCCACCCCATTCCCTTACCTCCTGCCACTGTCCTCATCCATAGGTGTAAGATTTTTTTAAAAATATATTATATTGATTTTTTACAGAGAGGAAGGGAGAGGGATAGAGAGTTAGAAACATCAATGAGAGAGAGACATCGATCAGCCACCTCCTGCACGCCCCCTACTGGGGATGTGCCTGCAACAAGGATACATGCCCTTGACCAGAATCGAACCTGAGACATTTCAGTCCACAGGCCGATGCTCTATCCACTGAGCCAAACCTGTTTCAGCAGGTATAAGATTTTTGTTCAGTCTCTTCCTGCACCCCTCACTCCTCCTTTCCCCTGAGAATTGTTAGTCCATTCCCTTTCTATGCACCTAATTCTATTATATTCACCAGTTTATTCTGTTCATTGGTTTTTTTAATTCACTTGATTTTTAGATTCACTTGTTGATAGGTATGTATTTGTTATATCTTTGTTGTTCATAATTTTTATCTTTACCTTTTTATTCTTCTTCCTCTTCTTAAGAAAACCCTTCAGCATTTCATATAATCCTGGTTTGGTGGTGATGAACTCCTTTAGCTTTTTCTTATCTGTGAAGCTCTTTATCTGCCCTTCAATTCTGAATGACAGCTTTGCTGCATAGAGCACTCTTGATTGTAGGTTCTTGCTATTCATCACTTTGATAATTTCCTGCGACCCCCTTCTGGCCTGCATAGTTTCTGTTGAGAAATCAGCAGACAGCCGTATGGCTATTCCCTTGTAGGTAACTCTGTTTTTCTCTTGCTGTTTTCAAGATTCTCTCTTTGTCTTTTGCCCTTGGTATTTTAATTATGATGTGTGTAGGTGTGGTCCTCTTTGGATTCTTTTTGTTTGGTGTTCTGTGTGCTTCCTGGACTTGTAAGTCCATTTATTTTACCAGGTAGGGAAAGATTTCAGTCATTATTCCTTCAAATAGGTTTTCACTATCTTGCTCTCTTTCTTCTTCTGGCACCCCCATAATTCTGATGTTGCTACACTTGAAGTTTTCCCAGAGGCTTCTTACACTATCTTCACATTTTTTAAGTCTTTTTTCTTTTTGTTTTTCTGTAAGGGTGTTTTTTGCTTCCTCATATTTCAGATCTTTGATTTGATTCTTTGGGTCCTCTAATCTGCTGTTGGATTTCTGTATATTATTCTTTATTTCAGACAGTGCATGCTTAATTTCTGACTGGTCCTTTTCCATTTCTTTGTCATTCTCATTAAGATCTTTTTTTTCCATTTCTTTGGCATTCTCATTAAGATCTCACTAAGTTTCTCAGAGTTCTCAATAAGTTTGTCGGCAGTTTGTAGAAGATTCTTGAGTATCCTTATAAATGTGATTTTGAACTCTATGTCCAGTCGTTTGCTTTCCTCCAATTCTTTCATTCATGACATGTTTCTTGGTCTCCATATTTTGGCCGCTTCCCTCTGTTGATGGAGTGGCTTTGTGTGCTAGTTGTCCTTAGAGCCCAGTAGCTCCACTTCCCAAATCACCTGAGGTGGACACTCTTGGTGAACCCCTTTGTGGGCTTGGTTGACAGTCTTGTAGTTTAGCCTTGATTGCTATTGTTACACCGGGAGAAATTGACCTCAGGGCCAATTGACTGTGAGGATTAGCTATGTCTATTAATGGAAGGACTGCTGTGCTGGAGACACCCCTACGGGGCAAGACTTGCTTCAATGGGGCTTTTGTGCTCATTGAGTCTGCCTCTTGTGTGTGTCACTTATATATGTGAGGAATTGAAATATGGTGTCATCTCACACTGACCTCTAGGTGGTACACTGGTTCCTGAAATTCCAAGGAGGTTCAAGTCAGCTAGTGTCTGAGGCCAGCCAGCAGGAGCTACAGAGAGCTCTGCAGATTTCTCCTCTTTGCTTGGAGTTTGGAAGATTTGGAGTTGATTTGTCCACTTTGCTTGGGGTTTGGAAGTTTTGGAATTGTCTGACCCAGTTGAAATTTGTTAGGTTAAGCTGCCAGAGGGCAGGCCATGCATATGCAAAAGTCACCGCACAACTGGGTGGGTTTGTAAACTGGGCAAGGCGGGGTCTCAGGGAGTCACTAGGCTAGTCCGTGGCAAACAGCAATGGCTGCCAGTCAGCCCTCTCTGCCACATTCTGTTCTTTGTCCTGCATACTGCATCACAAGCCCCAGCACAGTAAACAATGATTCCAGTGCACAACTCTGCAAGAGAGCCATCCTCCCTTTCTGAACTGATGGCAGACTGTCCAGTTTCTCCCTTTATGAGTCTGTGTCCCCTGAATCTCACCAGAAACTGGAGTATAGAGAGTCCGGAACTTGTAACTCCCCCCCAATGGAAAAAAAATCAGCACATCTCAGCCAGATTCATGCACATCTCTCTGTACCTCTGCCTTTCTGAGCCTCTGTATGTCCTACCAGGTCTCTATGCACTTTTTTCTTTCCTTCTAGTTGTAGAACTTCTACTCCACCAGCTTTCCTGTGGTTCTGGGGAATAATTGTTTTATATTTTAGTTGTAGTATTGGTGTGGTTTCGAGAGGCAGCATGTACAGATGTATATCTTATGCCACCATCCTGGTTCCCCCTGAATTTCTTTTTTTTAAATAAATCTTTATTGTTCAGATTATTACAGTTGTTATTCTATTTTTTAATTTCTTTATTGATTAAGGTGTTAAATATGTATCCTTATTCCCCCATTTCCCCACTCATGCACTCACTCCCCTGTTATCTGTCATTGGTTAGGACCAAATGCATGCATACAAGTCCTTTGGTTGATCTCTCCCCCAAACCCTCACCCTCCCTTACATTCCCTCTGAGATTTGATGGTCTGATTGATGTTTCTCTGCTTCTAGAACTGTTTTTGTTCATCAGTTTACGTTATTCATTATATTCCGTAAATGAGGGATATCATGTGATACTTAACTTTCTCTGACTGGCTTATTTCACTTAGCATAATGCTCTCCAGTTTCATCCATGTTGTTGCAAATGGTAGGAATTCCTTTTTTTTAGTGCAGCATAGTATTCCATTGTGTAGATGTACCATAGTTTTGAATCCAGTCATCTCCTGATGGGCACTTAGGCTGTTTCCAAATCTTAGCTATGGTAAATTGTGCTGCTATGAACATAGGAGTGCATATATCCTTTTTGATTGATATATCCTTTCTAGCTTCTTGGGATATATTCCTAGAAGTGATATTACAAGGTTAAATGGGAGATCCATTTTTAATTTGTTGAGGAAACTAGATAATATTCTCCACAGTGGCTGCACCAGTCTGCATTCCCACTAACAGTGCACCAAGATTCATTTTGTTCCTCATCCTCACCAACATTGGTCATTTATTGATTTGTGGATGATAACCATTCTGACAGGTGTGAGATGGTACCGCATTATGGTTTTCATTTGCATCTCTCTGATAATTAGTGACTTTGAGCATGGTTTTATATGTCTCTTGGCCTTTCTTCTGTCTTCTTTCGAAAAGTCTCTATTTAGGTCCATTGCTTATTTCTTGATTGGGTTATCTTCCTTTTGTTGAGTAGTTGCATGAGTTCCCTGTAAATGTTAGAGATTAAACCCTTATCAGTGATAACATTGGAAAATATGTTCACCCATGTAGTTGTCTTTCTTCTTGTTTTGTTGATGGGATCTTTTGTTGTGCAAAAGCTTTTTATTTTGATGTAATCCCATTTTTCAAATTTTCTTTGTAGCTTCCATTGCCCTAGGAGCAGTATCAGTGAAGAAGTTCCTTCAGCATATGTCAGAGATATTGCTGCCCATGGATTCCTCTAGGATTTTTATGGTTTCCCAACTTATATATAAATCCTTTATCCATTTTGAGGTTATTTTTGTGTATGGTGTAAGTTGGTGGTCTAATTTCATTGTTTTGAATGTGTCTGTCCATTTTTTCCAACACCATTTTTTTTAAAGAGACTGTCTTGACTTCATTTTATGTTCATACCTCCTTTGTCGAATATTAATTGGGCATAGTGGTTTGGGTAGATTTCTGGGTTCTCTATTCTGTTCCATTGGCCTATATGTCTGTTCTTGTGCCAGTACCAGGCTGTTTTGAGAACATTGGCTTTGTAATACAGCTTGATATCTGGTATTGAGATCTCACCTACTTTGTTTTTCTTTCTCAGAATTGCTATAGCTATTTGGAGTCTTCTTTTTATTCCAGATGAATTTTTGGAGAGTTCGTTCTATGTCTGTCAAATATGCCATTGGCATTTTAATAGGGATCCCATTAAAACTATAGATAGTTTTGGGTAGAATGGACATTTAGATGATATTGATTCTATCAATCAATGAACATAGCATGTTCTTCCATCTATTTATATCTTCCTCTACCTCTTTTTTCAGTGTACTGTAGTTTTTTGCATATAGGAGTTTTACCTCTTTAATTAGGTTTATTCTTAGGTATCTTAATTTTTTTGGTACGATGGTATATGGGATTGCTTTTTTAGTCTCTCTGTAAATTCACTATTGGTGTATATCAATGCCATAGATTTCTTGGCACCAATTTTGTATCCTGCTACATTGTTAAATTCATTTATTAAGTCTCTTAGTTTTTGATGGAGTCTTTAGAGGTTTTCTTTGTACAGTATCATGTCGTCTGCAAATAAGGACAGTTTTACTTCTTCTTTTGAAATTCTTATGCCTTTTATTTCTTCTTCTTGTCTGATAGCAATGGATAGTACTTCTAGTACTATGTTGAACAGGGGTGGTGATAGTGGCCATCTCTCTCTTGTTCCTGTTCTTAGGGGAAAGAGTTTTTGTTTCTGTCCATTGCATGTGATGCTGGCTGTGGGTTTATCATATACGGCTTTTATAATATTTAGGTATGATCCTTCTATTTCCAACTTGCTGAGAATTTTTATCAAAAAGGGTATTGGATTTTGTCAAATACTTTTTCTGCATCAATTGATAAGACTACGTGATTTTTTCCTTTAATTTGTTTATGTGATGTATTACGTTTATTGATTTGCAGACATTATACTATCCTTGCGTCTCTGGGATAAATCCTGCTTGGCCATGTGTATGATCTTTATGATCTACTGCTGGATCCGATTTGCTAGGATTTTGTTGAGGATTTTGGCATCTGTGTTCACGAGGGATAATGGCCTGTAATTCTCTTTAATTGTGCTGTCTTTATCTAGTTTTGGTATTAAGATGATGGTGACTTCATAGAAGGGGATTGGAAGTGTTTCTTCCTCTTGAATTTTTGGAATAGTCTGAGGAGGATAGGTTTTAGTTCTTCCTTGAATGTTTGGTATATTTCTCCTGTGATGCCATCTGGGCCTGGGCTTTTGTTTGCTAGAAGCTTTTTTTATGACTGCTTCAATTTCTTCCACAGTTATTGGACTATTGAGATGTTTAGAATCTTCCTGTGTGAGTTTTGGAAGATTATATTTTTCTAGGAATATTTCCATTTCCTCCAGGTTGTCCAGTTTGTTGGAATAGAGTTGTTCATAGTACTCTGTAACAATCTTTTATATCTAGGTTGGGTCTGTTGTTATTTCATCTCTATCATTTCTGATTTTGTTTAGTTGAGACCTCTCTCTTTGCTTCTTGGTGAGCCTAGCTAGAGGTTCATCAGTCTTTTTTATCCTTACAAAGAACCAGCTCTTTGGTTTCATTTATTTTTTGTATTGTTTGTTTGTTTTTTTGAGGTAGGCCTCTAGAGTTACAAACTTCCTTCTCAAGACTGTCTTCATTGTGTCCCATAGATTTTGGATTGTTTTGTTTTTATTGTCATTAATTTCCAGAATGTTTTTAGTTTTTTCTTTGATCTAATTGTTAACCCAATCAATATTTAATAACATGCTATTTAGATTTCAAATGTTTGACGGTTTTGGATTGTTTTTATTGCAGTATATTTCTAATATTATGCCATTGTGGTCTGAAAAGATGCTTAATATGATTTCAATCTTCTTGAATTACGGCAGACTTGGCTTGTGACCCAGTACATGGTCTATTTTTGAAAATGTCCCATGTGCACTTGAGAAGAACGTATATTCTGCAGCTTTGGGATGAAATGTTCTGAAGATGTCAATTAAGTCCGTCTGATGTAGTGAGTCATTTAGGATTGTTTTTTCTTTGCTAATTTTTTTTTCTTGAGGATTTATCTAGTGATATCAGTGGTGTATTAAAGTTCCCTACTATGATTGTATTGTTGTTTCTCTCTCTCTTGATATATTCCAGGAAATTTTTCATGTATTTGGTTCCTCCTGCATTGGGTGTATATAAGTTTATCAGGGTTATATCCTCTTGTTGTATCAATCCCTTTAGTATTATGAAGTGGCCTTCCTTATCTCTTGTTATGGCCTTCACTTTGAGGTCTATTTTGTCAGATTAAATATTGCTACTCCAGCTTTTTTTTTCTTTCCCATTTGCCTGAAAGATATTTTTCAATCCCTTCACTTTCAGTCTGTTTGAGTTTCTTGTTCTGAGGTGGGTATCTTGTAGAAAGCATATATATGGGTCATGTTTTTTTTGTTTTTTTAATCCATTCAGCCACTTGATATCTTTTGACCGGAGCATTTATTCTGTTTACATTTAAAGTTATTATTGAAAGGTACTTGTTTGTAGCCATTTTTATTTCCTGAGGCTATGTTACTTCTTTTTATAGTATTCCTTTTAGCATTTCTTGAATTGCTGGTTTGGTAGTGCTAAACTCTCTTAGTCTTTTTTTTTTTTTTTTGTCTGTGAAACTCCTGATTTCCCCATCAATTTTGATTGATAGTCTTGCTGGATAGAGTATTCTTGGATTGAGTCACTTGCTTTGCATCAATTTGTATATCTCCTTCCATTGCCTTCTGGCTTGATGTGTTTCTGTTGAGAAATCATTAGATAATCTGATGGAAGGTCCTTTGTAGGTAACTTTCTGTCTCTCTCTTGCAGCTTTTAAGATTCTCTCTTTGCTGATGACATTTGCCATTGTAATTATGGCCTATGTTGGTGTGAATGTTTTCGGATTCATCTTGCTTGGAATTCTTTGTACTTGAGAAACTTTTTTCTTCTCTATATCAGGGAAGTTTTCCATTATTATTTCTTCAAATAAATTTTATAATCCTTACTGCTTTTCTTGGACTTCTGGCAGCCCTAGTATACATATGTTATTTCATTTTGCATTGTCCCAAAGCTTTCTTAGGCTCTCCTCCTGCTTTTTTTTTAAATATATTTTATTGATTTTTTTTTTTTTTCACAGAGGAAGAAAGAGGGATAGAAAGTCAGAAATATCCATGAGAGATAGACATTGATTAGCCGGTTCTTGCATGCCCCACACTGGAGATGTGCCTGCAAGCAAGGTACATGCCCCTGACCGGAATCGAACCTGGGACCTTTCCATCCGCAGGCCGACACTCTATCCACTGAGCCAAACCAGTCTCGGCTCCTCCTGCTTTTTAATTTTTTTCTCTAGTTGCTTTTCAGATTGGGCTTTTTTCTGTACCTGATCTTCTAACTTTCTGATTCAGTGTTCTGCTTCTTCTAGTCTACTATTGAAGCCTTCCATGTTGTTTTTAATTGTAGCTATATCATTTTTCATTTATTCCTGATTTTTGCATAGGTTGTTGATTTTCTCATCCATCTGGTGTATGAACTATATGACTATTACTCTGAATTCTTTTTCTGTCATGTTGCATGCTTCCATTTCACTTATTTCCTTTCTTGGTGGTTCCTCCTTTTCTCTCCTCTGGGGATTGCTTTGTTGTCTTCCCATTCTGACCATCACCAGAAGGTTCAGATGTTGAGTTGTGGGGGTCTGGACCATGTACAATGGGAGTTTTGCACCCCCCCTCCCCGAAGTGTCACTGAAACATTCTGATACCAAGACGTGAAGTTGCTGTTGGTTGTTGGGAGCCATGTGTGCCCTGGGTCAGAGTCACCGGTGCTTAGTGTGGTCTCGTGTGTGTACCTCGAATCAGGGAAGCTACCTGCGCCACGTTGAAACAGAGAACCCACTGGTGTGTGCCAAAAATCAAAGTCTGCTATTGTGTGTCAGGAGTCAGAGGCTTCCTATGTCCATGCTGAAAATCAAGTATCAGAGTCTCTGTTTCTTGGTGGTACCCCACACTGAGAATCAGTCCCTGTATGCACATATGCCAAGATTTGGAATCACTGGCTCTTAGTGTGAATGTACTGTGAATCAGGTATCTCAGACACATCTAATGAGGAATGGAATCTAGTCACTGGTGGTCAATGCTGCCTCTTGTGTGGAAATTCAGGGTCCCCGATCTCCCCAGGAGACCCAGTTGCTCAGTCACACTGTGTTGATAGGAGGTCTACATCTGCCCTGCAGTAAACAGCCTTCTATGTGCACTTGCCCTGAATCAAAGTCAGGTGGCACTGCCCCTTAGTGTGGGTGAGGGGTTTGGTCATCTGGGTCTGCATTGTGGAAAACAAACTCCCTGTGTCCATTACCAATGCTCAAGTTTAGCACTGCCTTCCTGTGTGGTTATAGGGTCTGGTCATGGGGAACAATCTCCCCAAGACCACACCTCTAGGCCCAAATTCACCACAGCCTCTCTGCCAAGGTGCAGGGTCTGGTTATGGAAAACTTACTCTCTGGATTTGCACCCCCAGGCTCAAATGTAGTGCTATCTCCCTGCGTGTCCATAGGATTTGATCGCAGAAAACAATTTTCCTAAGGTCGCACAGCTATGCTCACATTCAGGACTGCCTTCCTTCCTGGGCATGGAGGCGAGTTGCTGGAAACAAATTCCCTGAATTTGCAAGACCAGGCTCAAGTTCAGTGCTGTTTCCCTGCCCTTCTTGGGTGTGTGATCTGGTCGCAGAAGACTAGCTCCCTAGAGATGAGTGGCTAAGCTGGAATTCCATTCAGTCTTCCTGCCTGAGCACAGAGATGAGTCATGGGAAACAAATTCCCTCAGTTCGCAAGTCTGGGGTCAAATTAAGCGCTGTCTACCTACCCTGTGTGGGTGTGGAATCTGGTTGCAGAAGACAAGCTCCTTAGAGATGAGTAACTAGGTTGAAATTCCACTCAATCTCCCTGTCTGGGCATGGAGACTATTTGCGGGAAACAAACGTCCCATGTCTGACACCAAGAGTCAAAGTCACCACTGCTTTATGTGTGCAGAAAGCCTTATTGTGTGGCTGAGGTCTGGTAATGTCTATGTTTCTGCTGCACAGGTAACAGGGTTGGGGGAGGATTAACTTTGTGAGTCACAGAAATCTGCTGCTGGGTGCCTGGAGTCCTGGTGTCCCTGGGTCTGCAGCTGTGGTGGCAGGTCTTCTACCAGAGTGGCTGTAGGGTCCTGGTTTGCTTCCGAGACAAGACTGGATGGTGGCAAGTGTAGGATCCTGGTCCCAAGGATATGTTCTTTAAGATGGCATGGTCTCTGTACCGTTGGTGTTCTCCCTGGAGTGTTTGCGGCAGCCATGGGGTTTTGCCATCTATGACTGCCCAATTGGCAGCCCCCTGGAAGAAATGTAGGGTCTAACTATCCCTATTTTAGTCACACACACACATGTCCACACATAGCTCTATCACTCCCTCACTTTCTCATACACTCTCTCTCCCTACCTTCCTGCTGGTCGTCATCTTGCCTCCTCCCAAAGTTATTGAATTTCCCTAAGCTCCATAACTAGCCAAGTAACTGGGTCCCACCAGAAGCCACCCAGAAAAATGGGAAATGTAGGCTCATGCATTAATCTTCAAAACTTCAAATGCTAAAGCCATAAATGACATTACTGAAATGTTCTTGTTATAACACAGATTCTAGGATCAGAGCACCTTAACAATATAACCCCAATTTCACAATTATTTGCTATGTAATCTCAAGCACATGACTTTATTTATCTAATTCTCAGTTTCCTCATTATATAATAGACATTGAGTAATATACAACAAAATAAGGTTGTTTTAAAGATTTAATCCAAATATTTTTTATAAGAAGTTTAGTATGTAGAACAGTGACTAGCATAAAATTAGTCTTACACAAATGAACAGCCAAGTATCCACTAATGATACAGTTTAGCAGATTCTTATAATGTTCTTGGATATTTGATCAAGAGCAATAAAAATATGTGTATGTAAAAAGATTTAAATAAAAGGGGGAAGATAACAAAGGTAAATGATAGATGATAGATGATGATAGATAGATAGATAGATGATAGATAGATGATAATGATAGACACAAACATATTTATAAGAAAACTACAGGCCTGGTGCATGAAATTCATGCATGGGGCTGGGGGAGGGGGTTTCCTTCAGCCCAGCCTACTCCCTCTCCAATCTGGGAGCCTTGAGGTATGTCTGACTGCCTGTTTAGGCCCGATCCAGGATGGGCAGTCGGACATACCTCTCACAATCCAGGACTGCTGAATCCCAACTGCTCACCTGCCTGCCTTCTTGATTGCCCCTAACCACTCCCCTACCAGCCTGATTGATGCCTAACTGCTCCCCTACCAGCCTATTTGCCACTAACTGCCCTCCCCTGCAGGCCTGGTCACCCCTAACTGCCCTTCCCTGCAGGCCTGGGTCCCCTACAACTGCCCTCCCTTGCAGGTCTGGTCCCTACCAACTGCCCTCCCCTGCTGGCCATCTTGTGGTGGCCATCTTGTGTCCACATGAGGGCAGAATCTTTTGACCACATGGGGACAGACATCTTGTGTTTTGAAGTGATGGTCAATCTGCATATTACTCTTTTATTAGATAGAATAGAGGCCTCGTGCATGAGTGGGGGCCAGCTGGTTTGCTCTGAAGGGTGTCCTGAGTCAGGGTGAGTGTTCCGTTGGGACATGGGGTGGCCTGGCGAGAGTCCTGTGGTGTTTTGCAGGCCAGCCACACACCCTGGAGACCCAAGTGGAGTCCCTGTTATCTGGGATTTATTTATCTTCTACAATTGAAACTTTGTAGCCTGGAGCGGAGCCAAGCCTTCTACTCACCCTGCTGCAGCAGCCATTGAAACTTTGTTTCCTTAAGTGGAGACCTGGACGGCCAGGGTGTGCAGAAAGCTTGGCTTCCTCCATCACCAGGGTCAACCCAAGCAACCCTCCTGCTTCTCTGTGGCTGTAGCCATCTTGGTTGGGTCAATTTGCATACTCACTCTGATTGGCTGGTGGGCATGGCTGGTGGGCTTGGCAGAGGTATAGTCAATTTGCATATTACTCTTTTATTAAATAGGATAAGGAGGAAATATTCATGACATATCTGCTAGCAGGTTTGTCTCATTGAATAGACCATTGGCCTGCAGATTGAAGGGTCTCAGGTGCAATTTTGGTCGAGAGCATATATTCAATCCCCAGTAGGGGGATCTCATCATTGATATTTCAATCTCTCTCTCCCTCTCCCTTCCTCTCTGAAATCAATAAAAATATGTTTTAAAAATCTCAGTTTCTATTACTGGCCACAAGGTCGTAGCTGGTATACATAGCTATCTTCTTCACTTGCCATTCTTCATTTCCTTTGCCTTCAACAAGCACTTCAACTGGCCATAGTTCTTTACCCAGTGAAGTTACCTAAACCATCATTCCTGAAGAGTCTAACCATTAGTAATACTGCCTGGAATAAAACATCAACACACAGTTCAAAAAGACCTACAGATAAAGTTATAAGAAACATGTGCTCATAGATAAAATGGGAAATCTTAAAAGGAAACAAGCCATATGAATTAGGGTAATCCGAAAAAGACATAACAGAATAAGATTTCACAGAAGTTATTATTAAATGTTATAAATAAAATCAGTTTGGTGAATATACTATAGGGGGGAAAAGCCTTGAAAACATTAACAAGAAATAGGTTATTATAATATTTACTAATAATAGGTTTTGAAAGAATAAAAGAGAACTTCTCAAACTGAAAAAGTTAATTGCTGGAATAAAATATCAACAAGCTGATCAAGTATTAGATTAGACACATCTGAAAATATAATAAGTAAACTGGAAAATAGAACAAAAAAGAATACTTAGGTGGATTTTAAAGAAACAAAGCAGTTAAAAAGTTTATTATGAAAGAAAATTTAAAGAATGCAGATAAATGAATAAGGTCCAATATATAGTAATAGAAGAAGCAGAAGAGACTAGAAAGAGTTGGGTAGAAGCAATATAGTAAGAGCTAAATGTTAAATAATGTTTAAACTACACACCACAGAACAAGAATAATAAAGGACAAGAGAATATGAAATATTACTTTCAAAGTTTTGAGGAAAATAAACTACTAAACAATAATTTTTATATGCAACTAAACAATCAAACAGTAATTAGGATCAAATAAAAACACTTTACAAAGAATAAAATAATTATGATTCATAAAGTGTCACTAAAAGAGCTATTAAAAGATGTACTTCATATAGATGAAAACTGAATAAAGAAAAATTAGCATGCAAAAAGCAATGATGTGCAAAGAAATTAATAAGTGTTAGTATATATTGCCTGTAAAAAATTAATAATGATACGGACTACCTATAAATAGTTAATAACATTCTAGGCCATAAATTTGCATTATTTTTGCACATAGCTTTACAAGTAGATAGTGATAATTTCTGTTATGGCATGCTTTCGTAAATCATCAAGGTCTCTCATAACCAAAAGTAATTGGCTCTGGGGCTCTTACTGGTCCTGGCTTCTCTTAGTTTCCCTAAACCCCTACAGTATTTCTCTTTCAGCACATTTATAAGGAATTCTCATCATGACAATACAGGCACATTGTATTAAAACTTTCAAAAGTTAATGACAAAGAAAGAATTCTCAAGGTTGCCAGAGAAAGGTACGCAGTAACATATAAAGGAAATCCCATTGGATTATCATTGGATTTCTAGGAAGAAATGTTACAAGCTAGGAAAGAGTGTAATCACATATAGAAACTACTAAAAGAAAGAAATTACCAGCTAAAAACAATATATCCAAAAAAGTTATCTCAGATATGAAGAATAAGGAGTTTTTCCAGACATACAGAACCTGAGAAAATTTAACACCAGCAACCTCTATTATAGGAAATACTCAAGACGGTTATTCTACCTGAAACAAAGAACAAAAGGACACAAAACTATTAGTAACATCACCAACAGTAGGATATTAAAACCCTTTCTCAGAATAAAGTGCTGTATACTTACACATCACATAAAGGTTGAAAGAGGTAAAGAAATTGAAAAAGAGAGAGGAAGAAGACAAGAGCTACTGCAATCCAGAAATAAACTTACAGCATAAATAAGGATAATTTAAGATAACAAAAAACATAAAATGGAAGGGGTAAAGGTCTGAATTTGCAAAGGAGGGTATAAATATGATGCATTTGGAAGAAAAGGGACTACTGTATAGATGAAACTTTCTTTTGCATAAAACCTAATAAACACACACACACACACACACACACACACACACACACACACACACAAATCTGAGACACAAAAGTTGGAAAAAGAGAAAACAATTTTGTTTTAAATATCACCAAATTAAAACAATAGAAAGAAACACAAGGGAAAAATTGATGGAAGCACAGAGTTATTAGAAGACAAAAGATAAAATGGTTATAGGAAATCCTCATAAATAAATAATCACTCTAAATGTAAATGGACTGAGCTCACCAATAAAAAGGCACAGAGTAAAGGATTGGATCTAAAACCAAACTCAAGCATACTCTGCCTTCAGGAGATACAGGAAGAAGCAATTCTCATGATAAAATTTTTGCCATTTTCTTACCCACAAAAAGAAGATGCTGCCTGGCTGGTGTGGCCGAGTGGTTGAACATTGACCATGTAGGAGGAGGCCACCAGTTCAATTCCTGGTCAGCATACATGCCTGGGTTTAGGGCTTGATCCCCATTAGGGAGCATGCAGGAAGCAGCTGATTTGTTTCTCACTCATCGATGTTTCTGTCTCTTCCTCTCCCTTCCTCCCTCTGAAATCAATAAAAACATTTTTAAACAAGATGCTTGCCATAAAATATTTTCTTTTGCTAATAACTGTCTTTCTGCAACATCCTTCCTATTAAAAACCTTCCATTTTATACAGTCCCTTAAAGGATCTCTTAACTTTTACTTGCTAGACAGGATGCTGTCCAATTCATAAATTGCTTAACAAATCCAATTAGATTTTCAAATTTACTCAAGTTAAAAAAATGTAAATACCACCCAAGCCAACACTTCCAAGTGCTCTCTGGCCACAGCCGAGAGGGACTGAAGCATTTCACGGTCTCTTGTAGTGCCACAACCCAGATCAAGATCTTTCTCTTTTTAGAAAAATATTTTTATTGATTTTTAAAGAGAAAGGAAGGGGGAGAATAGAAATATTGATGAGAAAGGAACATCATCAATCAGCTACCTCCTCCATGGCAGATGGTCCCTACTGGGGAATTGAGCTTGCAACCTAGGTAGGTGCTCTTGACTGGAATTGAACCTGGGACCCTTCAATCTGCAGGCCAATACTCTATCCACTGAGCCAAATCGACTAGGCCCAAAGATCATTCTATTACCTGATGCACAGGTGGGTGAAATTCCTCCCAGGTCCCTTGTCTATATTGCTGGATCTCACAACTTCTACAGAAGCACTTTTTTGTGTGGATGGATGCCAGATTTTAATTGTTAAAAGGAGAGGACATAAAAGAGGGACCTCTTGTGCCACCAATAATTATTGGTAGTAGTACAATTAATTCCAAATATGTCTTCTTAATTCTCATCTCAATCCTTTGCTCAAAATCTTACAATGCCGTCCTATCTCACCACCTTCATCCATGACTCTCAAATTTCACCATTTTCCATTACCCCTGCCAAATTCATTTTGCTTTAGCATCCCTTAACCTATGTTTGTTACTCAAAATCATTAAACACATTTCCATCTTTTGGTCTCTTATTATGATTCTTTCTTTGTTTGGAATATCCTACCTGAAGCATACACATAGCTGTCTTATTCATTTCACTTCTGCTCAAATGCAACTTTTTCAGAAAGACATATTTTAAAAATATATATATTTGTATTGATTTCAGAGAAGAAGGGAGAGGGAGACATAGGAACATCTATGGTGAGAAAGAATCATTGATCAGATGCTTCCTGCACGGTCCACATTGGGATTTAAGCCCACAACCCAGGCATGTGTCCTGACCGGGAATAGAACCACTGAGCTACACCTGCTGGGCAGAAAGGCATATTCTAACCTTGTAACATATACCAATTTTCTCTACCCACCCGTTTCCCAGCATGCCTTAGCTCCCTTTGTATATTTTGATTTTTTACAGAGATGAAGGGAGAAGGATACAAAGTCAGAAACATCGATGAGAGAGACATCGATCAGCTGCCTCCTGTAAACCCCCTACTGGGGATGTGCCCACAAGCAAGGTACATGCCCCTGACCGGAATCAAACCTGGGACCTTTCAGTCCTCAGGCCGACGCTCTATCCATTGAGCCAAACCGGTCTCGGCAGCTCCCTTTGTTTTAATTACCTTCTCTTTAACCCACTGGTGAAGGAGGGATTCCTGCCCTAAGATTGTAGTGCCTTAATCACAAGGAACAACAGCCTGTAATTATTGGAATTGAGAGTCTAGGAATGGTTGGACAGAAAACACCAGAGACTGGAGGGAAGAAAAAATAGCAGCTTATTAATCACATATAATAAAAGCTCCAGATAAGAGAACACCACACACTATGCAGTGTCACAAGGAGGTTGTGCTAGGAACAGAATGAACAACCAGGGCTGTGGGAGGCAAATTTTTATTGCTTAGAGGACAGGGTGCTAGTGGGAACACGCAATTGGCTGGTTTGAATAGCTCTGTGGACTGGCAGGGAACTGAAACTATCTTATAGTGATAAGCAATAACTTTTCCTGATCTTATTGATAAAGTTTATTTATTGGCTGGAGGACTTGATTTATGAGAACAGAATAAGGAAGAGAGATTGTGGTTAGGCCATGGAGATTCTCACAATTTTACCAGATGTCAAGACAACATATAATATTGAGCCTAAATTTTAGATATTACACCGCACCCCACTGTTTTACTTTTCACCATAGCCCTTACTTGTCACTAACTGTATTGTTTAGTAGAAAACAAAGAAAAAATTTCCAGTCTCTCTATATACATGTCAGTGTGTGTGTGTGTGTGTGTGTGTGTGTGTGTGTGTGTGTGTTGTATTGTGATGGGTAATTTTATAGGTCAACTTGACTGGGCCACAGAATTTCCAGATACTAGTTAAAGATTATTCTGATTATTCTAGATTTGCCTGTGAGGTTGTTTCTGGAGGAAATTAACATTTGAATTGATAAACTGAGTAAAGCAAATTACCTATTCCAATATGGTGGGCATCAACAAATTTGTTAAAGAACTCAATTATACAAAAAGTTAGTGTAAGAGAGAATTTGCTTTCTGGCTAATTCTTTGAACTTGAACATAGGTCTTCTCCTGCCTTTAGGCACAGACTGAAAATATACCATTGGCTCATCTGCATTTCTATTATGCTGAATACAGATCCTGGGCCTTCCTAGTACCAATACCGAATTGAACCATCACCTTATCATCTCTTTCTTTCTTTTTCTCTCTCCATTTTCACAATTGGTTCTAGAGTTTTTGGAATTGGCTTTCTAATCTGATTAGATTTAAAGAGGGTAATGACTCAATTTGCAGTAGCAAAGAGAACATTGATTGTCCATAGTGTTATCTGGCAATAGAGATACACAATATATAACCATTAGGTACTCATAATCAATCACTAGTAAGAAACAAGTAGCTAAGTGACTGTGTATATGCCACTTGGGAAAAATGTATTTACTTTTAATTGAATTTAATGGATTTACATTGATTAATGAAATTATATAAGTTTAAGGTGTACAATTCTGTAATACATCATCTGTATATTGTAATGCGTGTTTACTACCCAAAGTCATGTCTCTTTCCATCACTCCTCCCACCCCCATTTCCCTCTGGTAATGACCAATCTGTTGTCTGTCTATGAGGTAGTTGTTTTGGTTTTGGTTTTTGCTTAGGTCCTTTAAGAACACTTCAAATATAAAGAAATTAATTGGTTGGTCCCAGTGTCACTAGACACAATAGAGAAAGAAAAGGAAAAACTCAGAGATTCAAATTGTAAAGTACCACGTAAGAGACCTGAAAACTTCTATGTGTACCATAAAGAAAACCATGATCTCCCACAGCCCTAAGGAGGCTAACATTGCCAAAATTCAATAACAGAATATCATCCCATAACTAGCTAAATTACAATGCAAGTTGAACTCTCACCTCCCAGGGTTTCTACTATTAAAGTGCAAGTATTCATTGGGAAAGAAATGTACCCTTTAAGTTGGAATGGAAACATGTAGGAAAACATAAAAGTGGAGACACTGAGCCCCTAAAGTTTGATGACTCTTTGCCAGCTGAAGAAATCTCCCTACCCTAAGGTAGCAGTTTCTTTTGCTTGTTAGTTTTGTTTTGTTTTGTTAATCCTCACCCCGACTTTTTCCCATTGATTTTTAGAGAGAGAGTGGAAGGGAGGGAGGAAAGACAAAGAGAGATAATATCTAGGTGAGAGAAACACATCAAATGCTTGCCTCCCACATGCTCCCAGACTGGCCCAGGGATCCAAGTCTGAAATCGAAGTCTGAAATCGAAGTATGTGTCCTTGACCAGAATTGAACCCTAGACCCTTCAGTCTGCAGGTGGACACTATATCCACTGAGCCAAACTGGCTAGGGCAGTGTAGCAGTTTCTTCACCCTCACTGGGAATGCACTCTCCACCACTATCTGAGGGGATTAACCTTACATTGCCTGAGGAAATTGTAACGGTTTCCCTCAAGGTAATATAATGCTAATTTTTCTCAGAACCTATCCACTGACCTTTCTTTGTTTCTAGATTTTTAACTAGACTCAAGTCCCAGCAGGACCTTAAAGCTGATCTTTCTTCTGAGTTCTGTAACTTATAAGTGCCAGAGTAAGACATGTAAATGTAAAATATGTTGCTTCCCAAATCCAAAGAGCCTCACTAG
>PVJN01025834.1:0-29570 GCA_004026805.1 Lasiurus borealis | reverse complement strand
ATGCACAACAGCCCCAGTGCCCAGCACACCCTGTGGACCGATGATGGTAACTTCAGTCCTAGCCAGTTTGGCTCAGCGGATAGAGCATCAACCTGGGGACCGAAGGGTCCCGGGTTCGAGTCCAGCCAAGGGCACGTGCCTTGGTTGCAGGCTCCTTCCTGGCTTGGGCCCTGGTCGGAGCACATGCAGGAGGCAACCAGTCAAAGTTTCTCTCATATCATATCTCTGTCTTTCCCTCTTTCCCATTCTTTCTAAAAATCAATGGAAAAATATCCTTGGGTAAGGATTACAAAACCAAACCAAACCACGGTACCTTTACACTTTTTCGCAGCTCTCAATAGCTCCCACCCGGATGTACCCTAGCTCCCAGGGACCTGGTTCCTCTATCTTGGAGCACTTCCACCCCCACCCCCCAGCCTAAGAAGTTGTTCTAGCTTCAATTCAACTCGACCTGCAGATCCTCTCAGGCCTGCCGAAGCTGCCTCTGAGTCAATGCTTCACCCGCCCCAGATGGATGGGAGGCCTGGCCACCTCTATGGGGCCGCAGCTGTGTCCTCGGGAACCTGCAGCCACCTCCCACCTGGGTGCTGGATGGTCAAGAGCAGGACGCCCCGTTCCCTCCCTGCCACCCTCAGGAGCAGCAGAATCCCAGGGGGTGAGGGGGTGGGGCTGTCCCCGCCTTCCGTGGGTTGTGTCCCATGTGAGCTACCTGTGCCACCGCATTAGGTGAGCCTGGGGAAAGTGCATCATGGGAATGACCTGAAACTGACAGTGCTGACCCCTCCTGAGCGTTCCCTCTTGAGTCAAACAAAAGAGTGGTGTTCCAGGGTTTGCAAATCGGGGCTGGGAGCTGCGCGCCGGGACAGCTCCCTGTGCCCATTAGTCACTCTCTAGATCCTGTCCCTCATTACCTCCCTCCCAGGAGACACTGGGGACTCGTAAATGTAACAAAGGAGCATCAGCCCAGCCGGCCTGCACTCCTAAACACCACTTAATTACCTCTCCTGCACGAAGCACTGTATGTGGGACAGGCTGCTGACCCGAGCCGTAACTGTCTCTGATTCTTCAAATTGCTTCCCTTCATTGTCTTCCCCCGCAGTCCCCCTCCTGTCCCCCCCCGCAACACATATCCTTCCGCCAAGAAGGGCCCCCAGGGAACTGGAACTGCTGTGCCACTTCTAGGCGCCCACCTGGGACATCCCGGTACCTTGGCTGCCTCAGCCACCTCTCCCACCAGCTTTTCCTGCTGTAAGGCTGGCTCCCTCCATTTCTCCCACCTGCTCGTGCAGGCTGATCAGAGGCAGCTCAGAGCTCCCACTCCCTCAGACGCCCCGAGCTCCCTCAGACCCAGCCACTGCCTTCCAGGGGGCCCTGAGGACATCAACCTACCCATGAGGGGGTTGCATTCAAGAATGAGATGGGCAGAGCCCACCATGCCCCTGGCATGGGGACAGTGCCTGGGGCGTGCAGACAGACAATCCCCGCTGAAGGACCCCGCTCTGACACGATGGCTAAGAGACCGTGTGCCAGGCCTGGAGAGACTCCTGGCCTCAGTTTCATTGTGAAGATGAGTGAGACACTGGGCTTGAAGCTGCTCGCCCCGGCCTGACCCCTCTCCAGGGCTGGTAATGAGGGATCAGGCTGGAGGGGCACAGGGCACAGGGCGGTGTGCCCGAGCGTCAGGAGAGCAGGATGGGTGGCCTGGCCTGCCGGGTGAGGGGCTGTGCTGGGTCCTGAGCTCACCTCCCCTTTGGGGGTTGTGACAGCAGTCCGGCGGGGGTCAATGTCCTCGTTGATGCTGGACAGGAAGTTCTGGGAGATGCGGAGGGCATCCTGAAGTAGCGGGTAGTCTGGGTGGTCCACGGGCGTGTGCTTCAGCAGGTCCTGGGGAGGGTTGGGGTGGTGAGCTGAGAGGAGTTCTGGGGCTCAGTAAGAAGACAGTGGGGAGCACTCAATTCTCACTAAAAGAATTCCGAGGGGGCACTCGGGGACCCATGCTCCAGTGTGGCTGTGCCTGCAAAAGCTGAACTAAAACCAGGGGCAGCAGGGGTGAAGGCCATGGTGCCCCTTTATTTTGCTGAAGTCACTGCTTTTTCCCCCTGGGGTGAGGAGGAGCCATGTGGAGCCTCATCTCATCCAGCAGCTGGGGAGACACCCATCTAACCACCCACAGCTGCTCCTAGGACACTGGAGACCATCAGGCAAGGGGGGTGGGGTGGAGGAGGCAGGAAGTGCCTGCCTCCCAGGGTGCATTTGGCCAAATGTCAAGCTTAGTGGCCCGGTTATATTTAGGCCCTGGCCCCAATGACATGGTTTCCACAGGCCAGGCAGGGGAGAAGAGTCCAGAGACCCTCCGCCCAGTTTCTCAGTGACTCCAGCACCTGCCCACCCTAGGCTCGGTCTCCCATGGGTCCTGACCGGTTCTGGCCGTGTAGGGGCTGACACTCACGTGCAGGACCAGAGTGCTCCTGGTGACGCGGTCGATGGGCTTGTAGAGCAGAGCTGTTGGGGAGGGCAGGGAGGAGATGGGACAATGAAATCAGGAGCAGCTGGACAACTCTGGAACCAGCTCCCCTGCATGGACACCCACCATACAAGTGGGTTCCGCAGCAACCTGCAGCTCCTTTCTCACCCGGGCAGGCCAGACCACACGGCAGGTGGCCCCACAGCCCTGGCAGCCTGGCCCCTCCCCCCATTTCTCCCAGGGCCGTCTCTAGACCTGCCCTGGCCTGACCGGGCTCAGAGCGGATGCAGGTGCTCCTCTGTACGCCCCTCCCTGAATCCCACAACTGTGTCTAGCCTTGCCCTCCAGAGCTCCAGCACAATCGGGGTCACACCTGGAACCCCAGAATGTGGGAAGGAGATACCCTGCTCCTTCAGGGAGGGCAGCTCCCCCAGGCCTGACCACTCTCATACTCATCTGGCCCATGGCCCAGCACCGCCAGCTGGAAAGGGCAGGCTTCCTCTGACCCCAGTCAGCCTCCTCTCCATGGGGAGACCCATCTCCACACACTCAAACCCCCAAAGCAGGGCCGGCTGAGGGAGGCAGGCCAGCTCCCCACAGAGAGGGTCTGCAAGCAGCCAGTGGCAGCTGAGGGGGCAGAGACTTCCTGAAGGAATGCCAGTGGGGCCGCTGGGAGCTCGGAAGACAGAAAAACGCAAGCTCAGCAGGGCCCCTATTCGCCACCCCCTGGGTGACAGGACACCAAGTAAGGATTGCTGGGATTCAGCAGAGACAGGTGGAAGCGGCAGCTGGCCGACCAATACTTCCCAACGGAGCTGCCTGCGCGCAGCTGCGCCTGCCTCTCCCACACGGGGGGTGCGGCCTCAGTCCTGCACCTGGAGGCCTCTGGTCATGGGGTCGTGACCTCTGTCCTCCTGCCATGGGAGCAATGAGGCAAGATGCCGGTCTGGGGAGGAGGACCCTAGATTGGGTGCCCCATAGGGCCAGGTGGGGACAGGCCTCAGAGCTGACCCTCAGCCCTCAAACCACCAGAGCCCCCCAAAGCCCCGGCTGGAGATGCCCTGTGTGTTGCTAAGCAGGCGCTCTGGGAACCATCTGCCGGCCGTGGAGAGGACGGTCTCAGCGGTGAGCACGGGCCTTATCTGCCGTCTTTGCTTGGCTGCCCATTTGAATCACTGGGGAGCTCTTAAAAGACACAGCTGCCAGCCTCCCTCTCCTCGCCGCGTCAACTAAATCCCAAACTCTGCCGGGTGGAACCTGGGGACTCGCTTTTTAAATCCTCACCCGAGGATATGTTTTTATTGATTTTACAAAGAGAGGAAAGGAAAAGAAGGGAGGGAGGGAGGGAGGGAGAGAGGGAGGCAGAAACACGGATCTGTTGCTGTCCTGACCAGGGAATGAACCCACACTGGGTATGTGCCCTGACCGAGAATCGAATTGGCAACCTTTCAGTGTATAGGACGATGCTCCAACCAATGGAGCCACCCCAGCCCGGGCTCAGCATTTTTAAAGAGCTCCTTTGCTAATTCTGACACAGAAATGGCTGAAAACTACTACTTCATGCACACATGCTCCCCATGGCTCACTGGAAGCCCCTTCTTCATTCAGCAATGTCTAGAACCCCTCCCCACGGGCGATGGGAGCCAGGAGGGACAGGACCAGGCTTGGGGTATCCCGGGACAGTGAGGGTGGAGCCCCATTATCAGCCGAGGGGGGACCCAGTCCTGAGGCTGTTCAGGGTATCCACCTGTGGCTTAGCTCATCCTGGGGGTGCAGGGGAAGGGGAATCACACCCTGAGACGCCCCAGAGATGCTGGAGAAAGTGTGAGTTCACGGACACCTGCCAGGGCAGGCCTGGCGTTCGCTCAGGGAAAGCCGATACTGCGGCGTCAGCTCCCTCCGTCCGGGTCCCAGGGGTCGAGGTTTCTGACTGAGCTCAGAGGGCTGCACAAATGGCGGGTTGGGTTTCACAGGGGTTATTAATATGCCTGCAGTCACCTCACGAACCCCCTGATGGGGTGTGGAGGGAAGGGCAGCTGGAGGAAGTGAGGGCAGAGGGACGGCCTGGGGACACAGCCTCACAGGGAAGGAACCAGGGCAGGAAGAGCGGCCTGATGTCCATGCTTCCCCCGGCTCCCCCACGCCTGCTTCCCCTCAGAATGCAGGGCAGGGAGCCCACCTTCCCCCTTCGCCTGTCCCGCCGCTCCCCTGCCCCCGCTTCTCCCGCTCTCCCCACTCCTCGCCATGCGGTCCTGTTCCCAGAATAGACACCGTTCACCAAGTTGCAACACCTGCCTCTCCCCCTCCTCCAGGAAGCCTTCCCTGACCAGGACTTTTGCAAACAAAACCCACAATGTCTGAAAGTCAGGCCACTGCCACGAGCAAGCTGGCTCCCTCTAGTCTGCTGGGTACTTGGCTCTGCGTCCGATGGTGCTGTCACCTAAGCATGCTTTCCTTGGGTTCCAAAGGGAAGGAGTTATCACTAGCCCCATCTCAAGAGGAGGAAACTTCTCCGAGGCACAGGGAAGGCAGATAACTTGCTCTTGGACAGCTCCACCAGGAAGGAGCGGGCGAGCCGGTCTCTCTTGTTGCCAAGGTGAGCCCTCTCCTCAGGGGCCTGGGTCACGCATGACTTCCCTTCACCCCCTCCCACCCCCAACAGAATCTGGCACGGAGCCCCAAGAGCTCAGCAAACAACCACAAAGGCAGACAACGCCGGAGGGAGCCCCAAGTTGTTCTCTCTGGGACCCCCCGAGCCGGCATCCCCGGGAGGGGCCGAGAAGATTGTGAACAGTGTGCTCGGCCAAGACTCAGTCACTGCTCACTCCCCACGTGGACGCTGATTTCAAAGACAGCATCGCAGGGACAGAGGGACCCTGGAGAGCAGGTCCCAGGCCTGGGTCACAAGATGAAGCTTCCTTTTGGGGAGGAAAGAGGAAGCAAAGGGCTGACCCCCTCCTTCTCAGGGAGGCAGAGCTGAGATCTGACCAACCCCTAGGCCAGATCAAAAGTGCATTTCCCTCTGATCCTCAAACAGGCTAGTTCAAGTCCCCGCTCCCTCAACCCGGGGCTGTCCGAATCCGCGCTCAGGGCCCGAAGCACAGGGCAGCCTCTCCCAGTGACCAGGCTCCTGCAGGCAGCTGTAGAGGTGCCTCAGGGTCACCTCCATTACGGGCAGTCATGGACACAGGACACGGGAGGAGGGTAGGCACACAGGTCTCTGGGCACGAGCCCACGAGCCCAGGAAGCCCCCTCGCCTCTCCTCCGGCAAACTGTACCCCCCTTCAGCCTTTGACAAGGAGCTGCCAGTTACCACGGAGACGTGAAAGCGAAGTGCCCCGGAAGGGTGCAGAGACAAAAGGCCCGGTGGGAGGGAAGAGAGGGCCCCTCCAACACGGGCACGGTCATCCCGGACCCCGTGCCCCTGCCAAAGGCAGCCTGCGTCCGACCTCAGGCGATGCTTTAGAGACCCTCGACCGCCACCTGCTTGCCCGGCCCCGCTTCAGCTGAGAGGGAGCCAGAGCCCGGCGGACAGCCGTGCTGTCCCAGGGCGCCCTGGCTGAGAACCTGCAAAGAGGCTACTGGACCCCTTCCGCTGTAAGGTGCATGACCGACCTCCACCACCCAGCAGCTGCCACGCCCCCTGCCCCCAGCATCCCCTGCCACCCCCTGCGCTGAGTGCCCAGACCTCAGCCCCAGGTCTCCGGTCTCCTCTCCGGTGGCCAGAAACACACCCCCTCGGAGCAACCCCTCCCCTCCCTGCTCCCCACCGCCCTGTTCTGAGGGGAAACCATCTCCTCTAGAAGGAGCATGTGCACTCTGAGCACACAATACCCTGGCCGCTCAACCTCCTCTCCTCGCCCTGGAAACAAAGAAACTCCCAACTTCTCACCCTCCCGGGGGCTGGCGCCCTCCCCGCCCAGGGCCCTGCTGTCCAGGCCATCTGTCATTCTCCGACCGGCCCCCGAGGACCCCTCTCCAGCCCAGGTTGCCACACCCACAGGTACAGTCTTATCACTTTCTGTCCTTAACAGCCTCTCCAGGAAGTTGCACACAACCTCTCAAGCTAAGCCACCAATTCCACGCAGATCTTGGGGTTGGGGGGTTGGGGGGTGGGGAGGTATCTGGACCTTCTAGCCTGGCCCCTCTGTTTCTAAACCATCCCTGCCCGGCATGCCCGCCCCCCTTCAATTTCAGGCTGGTAGCTGGCTGGAATGGGGATCCGGCCACTTGCATCCCCCCCTTCCCTGCTGCTCCCCAAACCTTGACGACCACGTTTAAACCCACTCCAGCCAGCCCCCCAGGCGGGAAGACACAGCGCCTCCCATGAGAGGGAGCCTGGGTTACCATAGGTGCAGTTACAGCAGAAGCGAATGATGAGGAGGATTTCCATGGCAGCCTCTGTCCCCACGGCAGCAGCCTGTGGCCATCGCTTCCCAGCTCCCATCAGCAGCCCAGCCACTCAGCCACCTTGCACGCTGCTGCTGCTGCACAGCCTCCGGAGTCAGGCAGCCGCTTCAGCGTGCTCCTCTCGCAAGGGGGAGGGGAGCAGAGGGGAGGGGGAAGGAGGGAAGAATCAGACAGGGGAGGGGAGGGGAGGGAGAGGAGCAGGCGGGAGGAGGGGGAGGGGAGCTAGCTGTCACTAGCATCCTGAGGAGGAGCACGTTTGTAGCTGGCTGGCTGCCGGGGACAGAGGCTGATTCCTTGTGTGCGCGCTCACACACATTCACACACGAACGTGCACACGCTCACACAAGCAGGGCACCTTCGTCCACAAAGCCAGACAAAGGAAGGCTGTTATCCAGCCTGCCCGCCACGTACCTTCCATAGTGACCGACGTGTGGCTGTCCTTGGAGTCCTTGGGACCTTTCACTTTGAGTTCCTGCCAAACAGAGGACAGGGATCACTGCCTGGCCCGCCCGGAGCCTGCCCACCCCCGTGAGCATGGCGGAAAGAAGGATCCGACACCCCGGGGCACGAAAGACCAACAGGCAAGAGCCCCCCTCTACCTCACAGTCACCTGGCCTCCCTGAGCCACACCCACGGTCCCCAGGGGCCTCGTGGAGGCCAGAAGCAGGGTGTGGGCAAGGGGGGCTCTGGGTACCAGACTGGACTTGGATAATGGTGCTCCTCAGACCTGTCCCCTCAGCCCCTCCCCCGCAACTTCCACAGAATGAGCAGTGGCACAAGCAGGGCCCCCGCCCCCACCAGCACCCCCCCAACATGTAGGGTGCACACATCAGCCCAGGACACACAAGGCTTGCGTGGACAAGCAGCTGGTATACCAGCTGATCCTGGGGCATGAACAGCTCTTGGGATAAGGAGTGGGGGGTCCCACACATCTGCACAGAACAGGGAGGGGGGATACCTGGGTGGTGCACCGGGGCAACAGCTGAGTCCCCCAGGGCAGTCCGAGCTCCATCCTACCCAATGGGGAGAGGCTCCACCAGTCCCCAGCCCCACCTGACACTCCCCACCCTCTGGAGCCTGTGCCAAGCCTTAGAGAGGAAACGGCAGGAAGGAAGAGCCAGCAACCCCCTGGGTCCCCTGCAGAGTGGCCAGTGGTGCGGGCTGGAAACAGACTCCGGGGCAGCTTCTCTTTTACCTGCCCCGAGAGAGGTCCAGCTCCAGCCCTCGCTAACGGGCCAGTGTGCTGTAACTGGAGCCGTAATGCAATCCCCACTTCCAGGGCTGAGTGCACAGATGGGGGGCCTCCAAGGGGGGTGGAGGTGGTGAGAAGGCGGGAGTGAGGTGAGGCCAAGGTCAGGTACCTGGGTGATACTGCCCGCTCTGCCTGGGGGAAGAGATGCCCAGACAGAAGGGAGAAGGGGGTAACTCAGCTCCTTAAGGCCGTCTCTGGCTGGTGTCTGGGTTCCCAGCTTTAGGAATTTTCCTCGGCCCCCCTTCCCCCCCACCAGTGCAGCCCAGAGGTATGAAGTCACTCGCTGCCGTGGAGGGAGGAGGCCTAATTGCAGTAATTAAGTGACAGCGCCAGTGGCAGCCCATGAGCCAGGGTGAGAAGCCCCTGGCAGCGGGCCACGGGCCTGACTCTGCCCTTGGAGCTGGCAGGCTTCAAGAGGGGTTTAGGGGTGAGCACAGGGGTTCTGCCGACCACAGAGGAAGGACAGCCAGGCCAGGCTAAGAGGAGACCCCCCTCTGGACCATAAAGAACCCAGGCAGCCATGGCAGGCCTCTCTGAACACAGATTGGCGAAATCCAGTTTGTTCCCAGGGAGAACTGGGAGCCGTGAGGGGAAGCACCGTGTCTCCAGCCCCGTGGCTGGGCACTGAGGGACTTCCCTGCGCCTCACTGCGTCTTCTGAGGCTCAGGGTGAGCAGAAACCGAGCTCGGCCCTCCTGCTGCCCCTGGTATCTGGGTTCAACAAGACCAAGGCAGCCACCAATCCAAGGGCACGTGTTTGCAATCGGCTTTTACTGATGATCAGCTGCACACCTTCTCCTCCCACCATCTGACTCTTGTGCTGCCTCTAGGTCAGTTCCAAACCTGTAACTCATCACTCCAGAAGTTTCATGAAAACTATGCTGCAGCTCACCAACCTTCCTAGCATCAGACTGAGATGAGAGAGCAAAGGGTCCCCAGGGACTGCGAGGCAGGGCCTCCAAACCTGCAGGCGGAGCTCCCTGGACCTGGGACCCGTGGCCTCTTGCCCTGAGCTTGGAGCTTGGTGCTCGGTCTGCGAGGCCAGTGGCTTGGGGCGCTCACTGGCCTCTTTCTGGCTAAACAGGTGAGTTGAGCTGTGCTCCTCAAGGATCCTAGAGCCCACCCAGCCACTTCCTGCAGACAGAAATGTCGACGGCAGACAATGCTACATCTTTGCCGTGCGGAGGAGCACTGGGGAAAGGCTGAGCTGCAGCAGCAGGGACAGGCATATATGTCCAGCTAGACCAGAGGTCGGCAAACTTCGACTCGCGAGCCTCAGTTTGCCGCTCTGTTCACTACTGAGCTAGACCACGAATGTTTCAAATGTGTGGCCCACGGCCCGGGAGCTTGACATGCTTGAGCTAGAGCAGTGGTCAGCAAACTCATTAGTCAACAGGGCCAAATATGAACAGTACAACGATTGAAATTTCTTCTGAGGGCCAAATTTTTTAAACTTAAACTTCTTCTAACGCCACTTCTTCAAAACAGACTCGTCCAGGCCGTGGTATTTTGTGGAAGAACCATATTCAAGGGGCCAAAGAGCCGCATGTGGCTCGAGAGCCACAGTTTGCTGACCACGGAGCTAGAGGATCTGCAACAACTTCTCCACCTACGTGGCCCTGTCCTCTCTGTTTGTGGGATTGCAAGGATCTGAAAAGACCACCTGGCCCAGACTTCACCCGGGAAGCTTATTAAAAATAGACTCTCGAGCCCCATCCCAAACCTTCCTATTGGAAATTCCCAGAAAGGTGCCTGTGTCCCTGTGGTTTTTATCAAGCAAGTCTGGCATGAGTTGGAGGGATCCAGACTTCTCAGTCTATAGAAAAAAAGGAAGGGAAGTGACCTGCTCAAGGTCTCTGCTGTGTGGGAAATACTGCCTTTTTTTTGCCTCCTCTGTTCTAACACAGGAAAACCTACAACAGAATGACAAAAAAATCAAACAACTGGTGTTCTTACATGAAGAGGGTAAATGTCAAGTGCAAGAAAGCAAATGTCAGGCTATGTGGGACCCATCAGGGAAACAGTTCCCCTAACCGGAAGGCAGGAGAGGCCCAAAGGCTGGAAGGCCCTGAGCAGCCCCCAAGGCCCTGCGTCGGGGGGTGGCTGTGCAGGGCGCTGCCCACCTCAGAGATCTTCTGGAACTGGTTGTTGGACTGGCTGCACTTCTCCGCTGTCTCCAGAGCGACTTTATAGTTATCCACAAACGCTTTATACACGCCGAGCTGGCTGGCCTGCGGGGGAGAGAGAGGAGGGTAGGAGTGGGATGGGAAGAGAGGATTAATGAATGGGTGGATGAGAGCTTCACCAGAGCACCTGGAGCTGCCTTAGTGCTGAAACTTCTAACTCGGCTCCAAGGGTCTAGCTGAGGACAGAGGGGGAAGGCAGGATGCAGAGACTACAGTATCCCTCTGAACTTGGCAGTTTCCATGGAAACTAGCTCAGCCAATAAGGTTAACAAGGGGGTGCTGGGATTTAAGGGGAGCAGGATAGGGTCTTTGTTGGCACGCTAGGAATCCAATTCATCAGCAGCAGTTGGCTTTACTTAGCATCATCAAGGTCTCTCAGGGTTTGAAGCCTCACACCTCTTTCACATCCTGGAACTAGTGGGAGCAGGGAGAGGCAGGGGAGGAGCGAGGTGGGCATGTATGCATGTGGCCTGCTCAGGGTTCCACTCCCCATGCTAAGAGTGAGGGACTGCATTTAAAGGCACAGTCCCCACTTCCCTCAGCCTCTAGGTCCCTGTCCCGTGGTCCTCAGCCTCCGAGGAGCCAGAGGCCCCGCCTCACGGCACGTGTGTCACACTGAACCTAACACAGAGCTTTGCATGACTCATGACCACACAGCACCTCGCCTCCTCTGGGGGCAGAACAGATGCCATCCTCCCTCTCTGCAGAAAGGGAAACCGAGGCACGGCCGCTTAACTCCTCAAATATTTACAGGGAGCTGTGCATGTGCACGTCCTCTTCCGGGAGCAAAGGGTGGACATGAGTTAAAACTACAATAAAATACCATTTCACACCCATCCATCTGGCCCAGATTTAAACATTTCATGGGATCAAGGGTTGGCAAGAATGTGGGGAAAGAGGAGCTTTCACAGACGGCGTGTGGGGTGTAAATTAGTACCGGACAAGGGCTCTAATGCATCCTCCTGTCCCCTTTCCCACGAGAAGGATGAAGGCTGGGTGCCCAGGCTGGAACCCAGCCCTCCCATCCCACTGCCTGAGGGAGTACCAACATGGACAAGTTTCACAACAAATGTTGACTGAATTGCAAAATATAGGAATAAGTATGTGTGTGTGTGTACTTGTGTCCATTTAAAAAGTGCATGCACTGCCATAAAAAGATACAGATATATAGTAACACACAACTGCAGCCTACAGGATACCCATACTGCTTCTAGGTTGAAGGGAAGAACAGGAAGAAAGGGAAGGGAACTGCCTGCATCTTCATCTGTAATGCTTTATTTTTTTTAATTAAAAAGTTCTGCCATAGCCCCAGCGGGTGGCTCAGTTGTTGCAACATTGTCCCATGCACCAAAGGATTGCGGGTTCAATTTCCGGTCAGGGCACATATGGGAGACAACTGATGGATGTTTCTCTCACATCAATGTTTCTCTCTCTCTCTCCCTCTCTAAAAATTAATTTAAAATATATATATTCTCCAGTGAGGATTAAAAAAAAAAAAAGTTCTGCCATATATCTCCAGAGCTTAACACCTGTGAATTCTGATAGGTGAGCACATAGTTGTTAGCTACATTATTCTCCAGGTTTTCTGGTTTAAATTTTTTTCAGTGATGTAGCAAGGAGGTTCCGCTCCTATGGGGCTTCCTCAGGGCTCCTACCCAAGTGCTGGGAAAGTGCCTGCCTCTAAGCCCTACCCTGGACCACTCTGCTTCTTTTCAAAGAATCCACGTGCTCCTCAAGGACCCAAACAGGTGAGGCCAGGAGCCAAAGCAGCCTGGGCAGAGAAAGAGCAGGAGGGAGCTGGCGGTGGGGCCCGGGAAAGCCGGGGGTGGGTTGGGGGGAGTGAGACCCAGGAGGCTGATGGAGAAGACAAGATCAGAGCCATGCAGGTCTCAGCTCCAGGCAAGCCAGACTTAAAAAAAAAAAAAAAATCCCCATGGGGAGAGGCAGGAAGGGATGGAGTTTGTTTCCTTTTCCAGGGGAAGTGCTGGCCCACTGGTGTCTCAAGCTACGGGAATGTGCTAGACAGCCGCTTCCTAAAAATCAAAGTAAAAATCATTGCTAGTCTTCTTCCAGGTATGCATTCTCCCGTCCCCGTTCCCAGGAGAAGGATAAAGGCCGGTGCCCAGGTGGCAACCCTCCCTCCCATCCCACTGCCTACGGGAGTAGCAGGAGGTGAACCAGAAACAGGAGCCTGGGCAGAAGGCCTGGATGCAGGGGTCACCGGCCATCCCAGGCACTGTCCTGTCCATGGGACACCCTCCTCTACAGGGCCCAAGGCCAGGCCTGCCAGGACTATTGGCTGGGAAGTAGATGTTGCTTGGAAACAGCAGCTGGGCACTGGGGTGACCTCATAAAACAAACAGCAGAGATGCTAATTCCCTTCTTTCCATGATGGATAATCAAATATCTGGAGACCAGCGGAAAAGCAACTGCCTCCAGATGCCTGGCCTGCCCTGGCTCCGCCCGGCCCTCCCAAGCTTGCAGCCCCAGGGGCTTTAGATGTGTTTGTGATACTGGGGGAGGGAGATTGGGGAGCCCACGCATGACCAGGCCTATGGAGCCGGGACCAGAATGGGAGTCTCTGGTGACAGCAGGGTGCCAGTGACAAAGATAGAGACATCTCTTCCCCTCTACTCTGGGGTATGCACCTCCCACCTCTCGTTTGGTCTTTTCTGCCTTCCTGAGGTCTACAGAGAGGCTGCCCCACGCCAATCGGCTCAGGCTCCCAAGACCAGGCCGGAGTGATGACTGGGTGTTCGCCATCCCTGAACTGGGGAGTGCTCTTGGGCTGCCAGGACCAGGAGCGTGGAATTCTCTTGCAACAACACCTTCTGGGGGCCTCTTTCTAATATTATTAATAATAATAGTGTTAATAACAGCAACAGTACTGATAATGGCTAACTACTGAGTCTGTACTAATTCACTGTGTTCCAGGCCCTGGCCCAAGCACTTTCCAGGTATTCCTCACAAGAACCCAGTGAGGTAAGCACTTTTACTGTCCTCCCTTTACAGATGAGGAATCTAAGTCACAGAGAGGTTGGGTAAGTTCCCTCAAGTTACAGGTTTAATCTACGGCAGAACCCAGATTCAGACCCAGCTGTCACCTTACTCTAAAAGCTGTGCTTGTCCTTCAACACTGCTGGTCTCTCGGGACAGACCTCACACCCTGTGATGCCTTCCTCAATGCCCTTCCACATTCTCCCTAGTCCTGGTGTACTCACTCACTCACTCACTCATTCACCCACTCACTTATTCACTCACTCATTCAGCACTGGGTCAAATGAGCTTACGGTTTTAGGAAGACAGGCCGTTACAATGTACACGGAGGGGATACCACAGGGGCTGCATGTGGGGAGGGCTGCTCCAAGGAGGTCATTTCTAAACTGGGAACTGATGGGGAGAAGCCAGACCAGATAGGGAAGGACATTTCAGGCAGCTAGAGCCACAGTAGAGAGAGGCCAAAAGTGCCAGCAGTGTGAACTGAGAACAGAAAGTTCAGTGTCAGGGGTTCAGGGGCGGGGAGGGGGCAGGGGAGCAGCCAGAAGCCCAGTATGGACAGGGGGTGGCTTTTGAAGGGTCTCCTAACCATTTCTCAGCGCCCAATCTTCATCCAGTGGGCAGGGGCAGCCACGGAAGGGATGTAAGCAGGGCAGACCTGGCCAGGGGTTCCAATGACTCTCAATAACTCTCCTGTCAGCTAGACGTGAGAGGTAGATGGGAGGTGGGCCTGGAGGCAGGAGCCACCCATGGGGCTTCCGCTGAGGTCCAGGTGAGGGCCCCGGAGCTAATGGAGGGGAGCAGATGGCCATGAGCATGACAGAAGTGGACTGTGGCTGGCGAGCATGTGTAAAAAAGGGAACCCTACTACACTGCTGGTGGGAATGCAGACTGATGCAGCCATTATGGAAAACAGGATGGACTTTCCACAAAGAATTAAAGGTAGCCCTAACCAATGGATAGAGCGTTGGCCTGGAGACTGAAGGGTCCCAGGTTCAATTCCAGTCAAGGCCATGCACCTTGGTTATGGGCACATCCCCAGTTGGGGATGTGCAGAAGACAGCTGATCAATGTTTCTCTTTCATCGATGTTTCTAACTCTCTATTCCTCTCCTTTCTCCTCTATAAAAAAATCAATAAAATATATTTAAAAAAAATTAAATATAGAACTGCCATTTGACCCAGTGATCTCACTTCTAGGAATATATCCGAAGGAACCTGAAACACCAATCAAAAAGAATATATGCACCCCTATGTTCATAGCAGCACAATTTATAATAGCTAAGATCTGGAAACAGCCCAAGTGCCCATCAGTAGATGAGTGGATAAAAAAGCTGTGGTACATGTATACCATGGAACACTATGCGGCAGTAAAAAAGAACCTCTTACCCTTTGAGACAGCATGGAGGGACCCGGAAAGCATCATGCTAAGTGAAATAAGTCAGTCAGAGAAAGACAAGTATCACATGATCTCACTCATATATAGAATCTAACAAAATAAACTGATGAATGAAGTTGACCCAGAGACATGGAAGCATGGAATAGAGTGCACAATCTCGGAGGGAAGGTGGGGGAGGGTGGATGGGTGGGTGGTACTTAACCAAAGACCTTGTATACGTTTATGCATAATCCATGGGCGCAGACAGTGGGACAGGAGGACAGGGGGTGGGGTGGGGGCCTGGAGGGAGTTGATGGGGAGAAAAAAGAGGACATACGTAATACTTTCAACCATAAAGATTTAAAAACAAAAAAGAAGTGGACTGTGTAAGAGTGAGGGAAAGGGGGCGGGGGAGGGCAAATGCCAAGTGGAGAGCCTAAGGCAGTCACGAATGGGTGAGGATGGGACGGTGGCAGCACCCACTGAGACTGAGGCAGGAAGAACAGTGAAGAACTTCAGAGACAAGGAGCTTAGTTTTGAACATGCTGAGCCTAAAGCCCTGGGAGTAGTGAAGTAAGTTTTCTCCAGTGTAAGGAAGTGGAGGCCTGTCCACACTCAGCCAGTCCCAGCATCGCCGGGGGAGGGTGGGAGGTGGAAGAGAGGCGCTGCTTCCCACCCCCACCATTCACACGGAGAACTACGGCCGCTGACTCTCTTCCTTCCCGTTGGGCTGGCAGGAGTTTTGGGGATGAACCCAGGAGAGAGCCAGGCGGGGGGCCCATGGTTCTGACCTGAGGGTCCTCAGGGGACACAGCCAGACACAGACACAGACACAGCGAGGACAGAAGGTGCTGCAGACGCTCTGGGAACTAGAAGACCTCAGCCAGCCTTTCCCAACACAAATGCTACCCCCTCAGCCTCTTCCTTCCCCTTGCTCGCTGGGAGGGCTGGGCTCTCAGGCTTCCCAGGGTCCTCAGAGCAGGCGGGAACTGACAGTCTCCCCATGGACCACTTCATTCCAGACACCGCACTGAAGTGTGGTAAGCAGTCCCTACCCAGCCACCAGGCACATGCCCCTCTGTCAGCTGAGGGACCGCAGACCTGAACCTCAGCAGGGGAGAGGAGCAGTTCCCTGTCAGGAGGACAGGAGGCACACAGCCCGTCTCCAGCATCCCTAAGACACTCTGGACTTCACTGGGGGAGGAGGCCGGGAGTCAAGGCACCAGGCCCACCCCACACTAGTAAAGCGGAGGCCCAGGCTTCCCTCCAGCACTCGGGAAGCTTCAAGGAGACCAGGAGGGGGGGGCTGACTGGCCCTCACTCACACCAGCAGCTCCACTGAGGCCCTGGGGAAGGACCTCTGTCAACGGGACACTCACCAGCTTCTGGAAGAGGTGGCCCATAGTGACCTGGCTGTCCCACTGCTGCACCTTGGGGCAGAGGTTGTCGTAGAACTCTTTGTGGATCTCGTAGATGTCCTGGATCTTGTAGAAGATGGTCTCGATCTGCTGGATGGTGAGCACGGGCTGCGAGGTGGTGGCTGTGGCCTTCAGGGGCTTCATGGGCTGGGAGAGAGGAGGGAAAAGAGTGGCAGTTACACCAGAGTCAGCAGGCCCAAGGCACTGATTAGCCCTCCCTTATGTGCGAGTTCTGCCCAGACCAGCGGCCGCCAACTTTCGGACCTCACGGTCCACAGCCCACCGGTTGGTGTCGCTGGCCTAGAAAAGGCCCCGGATGGCAGGGCACCTGAAGTGTGGTTCACAGGATGCAGTTGCTGTCACAGGCCCCAGCATGTGCAATTGCAAGGAGAGGCACCCCGACAGCCAGCGCCTGCCCGGCCCAGCAGCCCTGCCAGGTCCAAGGGGTGGCACCGGGACAGATTTCCTGCACCCCTCATGCCCCAGAAGAGCCTCCAGCCTGTATTAGGCTTGTTTTTTGGTTTCAGAGGATCCACGTCTTCTTTCCACAATGGCCTGCTGCTCAGTCATAAGCTCTTGTCGCACTTCAGAGGAAGGGACCGAGAAAGAAGACATGATTCTAGGTCTGGAAGAGACCCAAGACCAGCCTCGGCTGTTCTGATGTCAAGCTCCCGTCACTCAGTCCCGAGACAGCGAACAGGTGGCACACAGGCCCCTGTCCACTTCCTGTACCTGTGGCCGACATCGCTGCCTGGTCACAATGATCTTTCTCACGGAGCCTGGTTGAATCTCAGACTCTTTCTCAATACTCAGGTAGACATGGAAGATGAAACCTATCTGTCACCTCTGTTGCCTACACCAAGATGCCCCACGCCCGAAGGTGGAGGGTGAGATGACAGGCAATCATTCAGGGCCATCCCCCGGCACCGGCTGGGAGCTGAAGCCATCCATCATCTTCATGCCCAATAGGAGCACCGTGGGATAATGGGGGCTTGTGTGTATTTTCTTCAGTATGATAGTCTGTATTTCCTAAATCACCTCCAATGAGTAAACATTCATTTTATACTTAGCATAAAAAGGTATTAAAATTTATAGCCCAGCCAGTGTAGCTCGGTGGTTGAGCACTGACTTGGGAACCAGGAGGTCACGGTTCAATTCCAGGTCAGGGCATATGCCCAGGTTTTGGGCTCCATCCCTGGTGTAGGGCATGCAGGAGGCAGCCAATGGATGTTTCTCTCTCATCATTGATGTTTCTATCTCTCTCTTCCTCTTTGAAATCAATCTATATATATATAAAAAGCCAGCGACTGGAACACCAGAATGACCAGAACAACTGGTCATCATGATGCCCACTGCAGCTGGCTAACTGGCCCAATCAGGGGCAGGGCTGGCCGGCCAACCTTCCATGTCCCCCTCTCCCCCTTTTATCTCCCCCTGCACCAGCCCAGCCCCAATCAGCCCCCATTGGAGCAGGCCAGCTGGACCCCACCTGTGCACAATTTGTGCATCAGGCCTCTAGTACAAATATATTCTTAAAAAACACTATTAAAATTCAAGCTGAAACCAAACAACTGATCCTGAAGGATAAAGAGCTCCTCTTTGGTTGACTTTCCTTCAGCCCAAATCCCTGCAAGACACCCAGACTGCACCCAAAGGCCCCCCAGGAGACAGGATCTGAGAACCTGCCACAAAGGGAAGGCATGGGAGGGGCAGGCATGTTTCCTGAGAAGAGAGAAGCCAGAGTCAGACATGGCTGATGTGTACCAAGAGGCCCTTGACTTAGTCTGGGTCAGTGGTCGGCAAACTCGTTAGTCACCAGAGCCAAATATCAACAGTACAACAATTGAAATTTCTTTTAAGAGCCGAAAACCGACTTCTGTGCACGGACCACGAAGTTTCAATCGCACTGTACATGCGCGCCCGCATGTGGTATTTTGTGGAAGAGCCACACTCAAGGGGCCAGAGAGCCGCATGTGGCTTGCGAGCCACGGTTTGCCGACCACTGGTCTGGGTCACTCTGGAGACCCAGGAACAACAAGAAATTAACCACTGCATCACAGGAGTAGGTAATGAGCTTTTCAACAGGAGAAGCCTTCTGGCAAGAAATGGCGACTCAGTGCTGGGCTGGAGGGAACACCTACACCGAGGGAGACCTAAGAGATGGTCTCTCAGAGCTGACCACCAGCTCCGCTGGCCACAGCAGCCCAACTCCCAGCCACGCTTCATCCCACCCTCCCATCTGGTGGTGGCAGAACCCAAGTTTGCCCACAAGAGGAAGTTCCATCCACTCAAACACCCAGACAGTTCTCCAGCGGCTGGCTCCCTCATCCTCTCGGCTCTAAAAAAGTCCAGACTGATGAAAAAGGCAAGAAAAAGCAGAAGCCCTCCTTCTGACCCTCTCAGCGCTGAAGCGGGCAGACCCTTCCTGTCCAGCTCCTTGCTAGGGAAGTCGAGGGGGTTCGCCACGGGTGGTGCAGACAGGCAGTGTGGGTTTGAGCCCCAATTCTACCACCTGATAGCTGCAGGCAAGTCACTTCGCATCTCTTTATCCTCTTATCTTCCCCACCTCAGCAGCCTCATTAGTAAAATTGGGATAATATTACCTTCTTCAGAATTCTGATCGAAAGATTAAATGCCATTATTTATATAAAATACTGAGTATGGACCTGGCACATAGAAGGCAATCAAAACTGTTAGCTGCTACGATTACTACTCACCCCACAAATAATGTACCAAGTGCCTAACAACGAGAGGCTAGACTGGGGGAGGGGGGGTTTGAAGGCATGTGTCCCAGGATTCACAAACCCCTGGCCCCACGGAGCCCCATCTAGTAGGGGGGACAGACAGGACACAAGGAGATTACCAAGCATATAATCAATCACACATACACGCATAGGAAATAGGAAGGGGAGGTCCTGAGACGCATGCTGAAGGGGACATTCACCCTGACATGGAAGCAAGGGCCAAGGGGACCGTATCCCAGGTAGAGTCCCGAGGCAGGAACAGGCTATGAGAGAGGAGCTGGGATGCAGCCAGCAGGCCTGTGCGCAGTGTGCAGTGCGCAGGGGGAGGAGAGGGACCCAACACGGGGCTGGAGGGGTGGGCTGCGGCCGGACCATGCAGGGGAAGGAATGCGGCTTTTAAGCCCAAGCAGTGATCTGGCTTTCCCTGGAGGGGCTGAAGCAGGGGAGTGATGGGGTCCAATGTTCTTTTCAGGAGATTATTTTTATGACTCACCACCCTTGCTCTAGAGAAGACTCTATTTGGGTAAACTGGACCAACACAAGCGAAATATCTTAGTGGACAAAAGCAAGACAGGCCATGACATGACTTGGACTGCAAACCCCAACCGACTTGGTCTCAAGATTGTGCTGGTGCAACTCGGAGGGCTTCACGGAGGAGATGACAGGAACAGGCCTTGCAGGTTGGGAAGATCTGAGTAGGTGGAGAGGTGGGGCCTGGGTAAGCATGCTGGGCAGGGAGACAGGAGGAACAGGAGCCGGGAAAAAAGGAATACTGTTCCCCCAACTACCCCTTCCCTCATGAAGCTGTGGCCACCCTCAGCTTCACGGCTGCCAGCCCTCCATGAAGGATACAGAGTGGGCTCTCAGGATCACTGTCATTGTTTACCCTTATTCCTTCCACTCAGGAGCCAGGGAGGGTCCAAGTGACCACAAGCCCCAGAACCACTCATCCCTGTCCCTGCCATGGTCCCTCTCCACCGAGGAGGGAACGAAGGGACAGGGAGAGAGCCGTCCTGGGAAGGCACAGGGGTTGGGATTTCTCAGAAGCTGCTGGGGAAGCACTCATGTGCCTGCCACCCACGCAGGGACAGGACACAACTGCTCTGCTTCCTCCTCAACGTCCTTCTCTGTGTACAAAAGGGGAAGAAATGGGCGATCACCAGCGGCGGTCACACGGCCAGGGCCTACACGTGGGCATTAGACGGCTCTCAGGACAAGGCTGGGGACCCTTGGTCCTAGTCCTGATTTCACTTCGGGTAGGGGGTGGGGGGGAACACTGGATGTGTGTTCCTTGAAGGCAGTTTTATTATTACTATTGTTATATTTTTTAATCCTCTCCAGGGATATTTTCCCTCTGTTTTTTAGAGAGAGTGGAGGGAAGGAGGGAGAGAGAGAAACATCAATCTGAGAGGGACCAGTTGGAGCCTACAACCTAAGTACATGCCCTTGAATGAGATTGAACCCGGGACCCTTCAGTCCTTGGGCCAAAGCTCTACCCACTGAGCAAACTGGCTAGGGCGGCAGTTATGTTTACGTGGTGCACCCCCAAATACAGGTCTCAGTGGTTCGGGCGACAGACACAGGCCACCCAGCACTGCTCCTGTGCCAGAGAGCTAGCCTGCCAGTTACCCCTCTAGCAATCCTGCTGCAGGGGGCTGGGGCAGGGGCTCGCTACCTATCAGGGGAGAAAGGAATCTTCGGGAGGATCCCCAAGGACCTCGATCCAGCCCTGGCTCTCATGAGCTGCTTCTCAGGAAGACAGGCTGGCGGTTCAAACTCCCCGTGGGGTTCACACTGCCATTTGTCTGCTCTGTCCTCCAGCCCTGTCTTGCGAAACAGGGGAAAGAAGTCAAGAAGTCGGCCCACTTCCTCTACCTCCTATCCCAGCCTGCAGGCTGCCGGCCAGGCCTGCTCACCAACTCTCACCTCCAGCTCTTGCCCCCTGGGGCCCAGGCAGTTGGGCATCAGTAACCTATTTCACAGATAAGGAGCCTGAGCCCACGGGCCTCCTGGCAATGACAAAGCAAATGTGGGGTGGGGAGGGGATGCTGCAGGTCAGGTGCCCCAGATGCAGAATCCAGGGGAGAGAGTGGGAGGAGAGAGGAGGGAGGGGGGAGGAGCAAGGAAGGAAGATGAAGGAGGCAGGGAGGAGGCGGGAGGAGGAAGGAGGAGGAAGCAGAAGAAGGAAGAGGAGGAGAAGGGATGACACACGCTCAGGTAATCTGAACCCCCCAGGAACCTGGAAGGTTCCAGATGACCAAGCCTTGCCCAGCCAGCAACCCAGGGGGCAGGAACAGAGGCTCCTGTGGGTGTCCCCGTGTGGGTCTGTGTGTGTACATAGACTTAGGTACACACACCTCGAGGCTGGCATATCAGGAAGTGTTAAGCTGAGAACAATCACACCCCAAGAGCAGAGCTGTGGGGATGGGGGTGGGGTGATGAGAAGATCTGGGTGTGGGGGGAGGAGCGAGCTCAGAGAGGACAGATTTTCTGCTCCTCTGAGCCCCTTTGTCAGCTCACCCCAAAATGCAAAGAGCTTAGCTACCAGGTAGCTGAGAGGGGAGGGCTCCCAGTTTGAGGAGGAGGGGAAGAGGGCTCGAGTCCTTATTTCGGAGGCATAGCCTTGGAGGCTGTGGCTGGGGAGGGTCCTGCCCCCTCTTCCTGGAGCTCTCCAGCTTCCATCCCTCTTAGCTGACCCCATCCCTCTCTGGCCTCTGCTCTGGAAAGAACCAATCAGGAGCTCAGGATGAGCAAACTGGGAGGAGAGGAGGGGCCTCCGCCTCAGTTTTTGCCTTTGGGGCAAGAGCTGTAAGAAAGGCAAGGCAGAGAGGGGAGCGCCTTGGCCCCTAAATTTGTTGTTATCTTTGCCAACAAAAGGAAACTCAAGTCAGGCCCAATGACAGATAAGAAATGAGAACCCAGCCTCCCCTTCCCTCAGGGAAAGGCTGTGTTGACAGAGACAAACAGGCTCTAACCTGCATTCTCTCCCGGCACTGGAGAAATAATAATATAAGCTCTTTCCTAAGAGCTTCCTGTACAAACTCACAGAATCCTCAGGGCAACCCCTTGAACAGTGAAGTCCTCAGTGCCTTTGATAGGTTCTGTGGCTTTAAGGGGAACTAATTTTACCATAGGCTAACTGACATAAACAAGAGTTAAGTCTCTAGGGCATTTCATCAACATTATAACAAGCACCTGCTGTACTAATATTAGTGTACCCAGTTTGCAGATGGAGAAACTGAGGCACAAACATTCATTAATCTGCTGAAGGCCTAGAGCTAGTAAGTAGTCAAGGAGGGATGGAGAGCCCGACCCCTCTTCCTTTTTTTGAACTCCTTTCAAATACGTATCCTTTTAGTAATGATAACCACGCCCTTGGTTTTTGGTACAGTTATTCATAGTCTGTAAGGTGCATTTCACATATATATATGGCTGGTCATCTGCCTGTTCTCCCTCCTTCAGTTAATACAGGATGTCCAAACAAAATGAACAAATTAATCACTTATTTTTCATTCCTTACCAGGTTTAACTGATTTGAAATAATGGGTAACGCCAGACTAAGTTTTAAACAAAGAAAATTTATTCTAAAGTGTCACTAGACTTTTTTTTTTTAATGGGGATACATAAAATAAAAAGTTTATGGTACAAAACTGGCAACAGTCGACGAATTGAGGGCGCACGAACACCTAACACAATGATTCTGGATGTTTGGGATTTCCGTGCTTCCTATGATCAGCAGTGCCTAGACCAGAACGGTCATCAGTTTGAAAATAGGCATGGACACAAAAATTTATTAATTTCTGTAGATTCTTTTAAATTTTGAAAATGAGCTCTGTGTTAATAAACACTGACTTTGTAATCATTGGAAGTGTGTATACATTTTGGGGGGACACCATGTATTTGAGTGCCTAAGAACCTGGCATTGTACCAGGTCCCCAAAAGTGTCACCTGGTCCTCTCAACCCCACGGAGAAGAGAGATGGTAATGGTATTATTCTCACCTTCATACGGGGAAACTGAGGCTCCAGGAGGTTATGCATGGCTTGCCCAAAGCCAGTGGTTTTCAAACCACACAACACACGTAAAGAATAATATGGGGCAGTATACACACACACACACACACACACACACACACACACAATACACCAAAGTTTCATGATACGGTGCTCATTACGTGACATGTGCTGGTACTTTCTTTCTCATTTGTATTTAAATGCTGGTTCAACCCATTCAGGGTGAAGATGCCCAGTTTGTAAAGCAGTGCACTGTCTGTCATTAATGGCAGAGTCGAGTCTTGCCCTAATTCGGCCCCAGACCAGAGCTCTCACCAATCTGCCATACTGTCCTTCACTTGAAAGCATGGCTGTGCCTTCCAAAAAACTCTGGTGAGAATTACCACAAACTCAGCCCAGTGTGTTACGAAGTACTTGCACATTTCAACCGTTATCCCTTGGCTAATAAATGCACACCCCCAGGACACTGGGTGACAACATCTTAAAATCACAAACACGGGCATCCAATGCAGTAAGAATGCGTTTCTACTGATCTAGACCTTCAGGTGCCACAATGCCTTCATGTTCAAATTCAGGTGCATCTATTAGCGATTTCTCCAAAGGCAGAAACATCTTACACCTGAGTTAGTCCTTTTCCCTTTGGAAAACATCTTAATAGTCTTCTGGCTTCATGCATTATGTCAAATCAGTTCAACATTTTCATGGGATTCTCACAACCACGTCTCTGGCTTGGAGAGGAAACCGAGGCACCTTCCCCAAGGGCTGAGGCTGGTCTAACGCCTTGGCCTAGTGTGTCTCAAAACAGCAGAGAGCCCTCCACCTCACACTTCCTGCCAGAGAGCCGGGGATGGCGCAAAGGGTTCCCTATTGCAGGAAGGAGGGAGGGCCGGGACCAGCACTGACAAAAAGGTCTCAACGTGACTGGCGGCTGGAGAACTCCCAGGGTCCAGTGTGGAAGTGGTGGGCAGACCCCCACCCGGACAGATCGATTAGGAACGCCTGTGCCACGGTCATGGGTGATGGTGTCTCTGCTCCCGCCTCCCCCCAGGCAGGTAATGGAGGGTGGGGACGGAGAGGCACGGCCCTTGCTGGCAATGACCCCAGCTGCCAGTTCAGGTCCTCCTTGCGTCCGACTCCAAAAGCAGTTTAGGAGCATGGCAGTGTCCATCGGGGGAGCAGGAGGCCCAGAGTGTGCACTCACCAGCAGCAGGGCTTCCAGCTGGTTGATGTAGATCTCCTCGCTGGCCAGGAACCCTGAGAGGACCAGCTTCCTCATCTCCAGGCCTTTGCCTGCTTCCACCTGTGAGAGAGCAAACCAGAATGCTGAGTGGTCTGTTTTCTTCCTTTGATCTCCTCTTTCACTTTTGCATGGGGTAAATGCCACATGTGCCTATTAGAAAATCTGGCAAATACAAAAATATAAAGGGAAAAACAATCACCATATTCCTATACTAGCTTTTTCTCTCTTCTTTATTTTGTTAATCCTCAACTGAGGATATTTTTCCATTGATTTTTTTTTTTTTTAAAGGGAGAGAAGAAGAGAGAGAGAAAGACAGAGAGAAATATTGATGTGAGAGAAACACATGATTGGTTGCCTCCTGACGGGCCGAGGGGAGGAGCCTGCAACCAAGATACGTGTCCTTGACTGGAATCGAACCCGGGACCCTTTGGTCTGCCGGCCAATGCTCTTGCTAGAGCTCCTATGCTAGCTTCCTGCTTTGTTTGTCTCTCATCCTTTTCCCACATTTCCTTATTTGATGCCCATCCATCCATCCACCTATTCAACCTCATAATAGTGAACAAGATAACAAAGGATCTGGCCTCATGTGTGTGGGGGCAGTTCAATGGGGGGGTAGGGGGGACGTGGTTAAGAAGGGAAATCAGAATCACAGCTGAGCAGGGCATGTCACATGGAAGGGCACAGAAAGGGCATGAGGAGGCTCCCAAAGGAAGTGATCTATAAACTGAGAGGAGGGGGAGAAAGAGTGGATGAAAGTGGCCATGGGAAGCCCAGCTGTGTGGCCTTTTAGCTGCACCTTTGACTTTATCTTCCTGTTCCCAGGGGTTCAAATTCGCAACAAAAGATGCCAGCTGTGGCCCTGCGGGGTGGCTCAGTTGTTGGAGCATCGTCCCCCTTCATCCTCCTACACCCCCTTGGTAGGATGGGCATGAGCGGCAAACGATCATTGTTTCTCTATTTCTCTCTCCTTTCCTCCCTCCCTCTCTCAATCAATGACAGCAAATCACTGGGTGAGGATTTAAAAAATTATAATAGCAATAAAGAAAAGAAAGGCGGTAACTAGCTACGGGGCCCTCAACTGAACCTTGCTCCCTTCCTCCCATTTCCTGACTGCCTCTTTCTGTGCAGCTCTGACCTCCTCCCCGCTCCATCTCTCCCCCTCGGTGGAGATCATGCCTCATTGAGCTTTGAAGGCCCATCTCGCTCATCTCTTACCAAGGCTCTTCCCTTCGGTTTCACTCCCCCGCTCTGCTGTGGTCTAGGCCCTCTGCACCCCACTCTGCAGGCAGATTTTTCTAACTGACCCCTGCCTCGCCCTCCACTCCACACACCAGCGCCAGATCCATCTTCTGAGACCGCCACCTCCCACCTGCTCTTTGTCAAGGACTTAAGTCAATACAGCAAAATGTGATTATCTGGGGATTCGGTTAACTTATTCGTCCACGTATTTATTCACTCAACAAACATTTCCTGAATGCTCACCAGGCCCCATAGATAGAACAGGAAGTAAACACATAGTAGTCCCTACTCTCATGCGGCTTATCATCTAGTGGGAGAAGACGACGTTAAAAAGAAAACAAAAACCAAGCGAATGTAAATGGTAATACGGGCCCGAGCTTATTTACTTCAACACTTTCAGTGGCTCCTAGTGCCTCTCCCTACCCTTCCACCACCCCACAGCCATCGCATCTGTCTTCCCAACAGGCCAGAGGTGTTCCAGCTGCTGACTGCGTCATCCCTGCTGCCTCAATGCCTTCTCCTACCCTGGCTCTTGTCTGAACCCCACTTCCCCTCCAAGGCACAGCTGCGGCCTCTCTGGCCTGCAGCATCTCTTGATGGAATCTCCGGCCCTGGTTCAGGTCCTGCCCGTTGACTTCGTAGGGCTCTGAGGTAGCTGCATCACTCCTCCCGTGTACTCCCTGGAGCCCAGCGCCACGTGACACCCCGACCATGTGGGCACCTAACATTCAGCAAAGCATGTGAGTTCTTTCCACTCTCTCACTTGGCCTTCAAAGGCCTCCTTGGGGTGGGTACTATATTTTCTCATCACACACACACAAATAAACAAGACTTAAAAGCGGGAAGGGGCTCATCCCGGCTCACAGAGCTAAAAAGTGGCCGGGATGGAATTTGACCCCAGGCCTGGAACAATGAGTTCCGCGCTATTCCACTGCTCGGATAATGCCCTCGCTCGTTCTCAGGCATCAGACGCTCACCTGGAATCTCAAGCAGAGCCCTCTCGGGGCCTCCACAGCACGCCCTGAGCATAGTCTGGGAGAGCTGTGCGAAGCTGCCAGAAATTTCCCAAGTCCTGAGAAGCAAGGCTCCCCTGCCCTGGTGAGCTCACATGCTGGCCGGCCTTTCCCCAGGTGAGCCTGGATCCTTGGCCCATGAGATCTGAGCTGGAGGCTGCTGCCTCACCCCACGCCACCTCCGGAATGGTATCTGACCCAGCGGTAGAAGAACAATGTCATGCCAAAGAGGTCCACACCCCAACCCCCCAAACCTGTGGTAAAAGGGACTTAGCAGATATGATTAAGTTAATGGTTTTTAGATGAGTTATCTGGACTATTGGTGGACTCTTATGTGTTACAAGATTCTTGTGAGAGGCAGGCAAGAAGGTCAGAGAAACAATGAGCACAGAAGGAGAGGGCAGGGAGGGAGGGACAGACCGACTGCAAGCCCAGAAGATGCCACCCTGCTGGCTCCGAAGACATTCCACGAGCCAGGAAATTCAGGAGACCTATAGAGGCTATAAAAGGCACAGACGGACACGGATTCTCTCCACCAGCGCTTCCAAAAGGCGTGCAGGCCAGCTGGCCCTTGTAGACATGTGTAAGTGAATACATGTGTTGTTTTAAGCCACTGTGTGGTCATTTGTTGCAGTGACATTAGGAAACTAGTGTGGATGCCATGGCCACACTTTAGGGAAGGACAGTGGTAACTTATTGATTCGTCTACTGAGCCAGAGAGTGGAAACTGCCAGCGGCCCGGAGCTGTCCACCTGGCAGGTGGGCAGCACACCCTCCGAGAAGCGAGATCAGAGCTCGGAGCAGGGCCCCAGCCTGCGGCCTTCCCAGCCTGGCACATGGGAACTCTCCCTCCGTGTAGGGGGCCAGCAGTCTCCTGCTGCTCCCCATTCCCTTCCTATTTCCTGCCAACCATGGGTTTGTCTGAGGGCCTGAGCGTCACTTGGGGAACACTGTGAGCTGAACAGTAGAGCGAAGACCTGGTGATTCACGGCCCCCACTAGCCTTCATCCACCCTGGCATGAGTCAGACCCCTGTGCCAGCCCCTTCAGCAAGAGACCTCCTTAAGACACTCCCACGTCAGAGTCCAATCTTGAAAGGGCTCCCCAAAAGGGACGAAGGAGTCACCCCTGAGCGTCCCCATTCTGGGTCACATTCATTCTGAAGTGTGGGCTGGCATGAGGGTGGAGGTGATGTGAAATTAAATCCAGTTATCATCAAAAACTTATTTCATCTTTTCTTTGCTTTCCTCAGACACATGTTCCTGGTTTAGAATTATCAGGACATTCTCAATTGTCTCTTTAATCCTTTGGGGCTATTTAAAAAAAATTTTTTTTTAATTGATTGATTTGAGAGGAAAGGAGGGAGAGAGAAATATTGATGTTCCATTTACTGATGCATTCATTGGTTGATTTTTTTTTTAAATTCTCACCTGAGGATATATGTTTTTACTAATTTTGAGAGAGAGATGGAAACATCAATCGGCTGCTCTCCCCGCCCCACCCCCTTTGCAGGCTCTCCAAACAGTAAATGAACCCCCAACCCAGGCATGAGCCCCAACGGGAAACCCAAGTGCAACCTTTCTTTGGTGCATGGGATGATGCTTCAATCAACTGAGCCACCCAGCTGGGGCTCATTGCTTGATTTTTGTATGTGCCCTGACTGGGAATCGAACTAAGCTACCCAGCCAGGGCCCTTTCGGGGCTGTTCTTATCTCATAGAATGTCAGGGCTCAACATTAACTCATTCACACCTCACTAGGTGCCAGGTACTGGGAACACAAGTGAGAGAGGCAATTTCTGTCCCAAAAAGCCCTCCAGAGGTGCCCAGGTGCCAGCAGCTCCAGGGCAAGTTCTCCAAAGAGTTCAGTTCCCCAGCACAGGAAAGCTAGCTTCTCAGTGACACCATCCCACTTCCTCCCCACGGGGAGCTTATGAAACTCGGCCATGGTGGGCTCCTTCGTCCCCAGCATTTTACACAATCTGCAGTCCCACAGCCTGTCGGCCTGAGGGCCCCAAATCCAAGAGTTCAAGTCATTCTGGCAGGAACAGTATCCACAAACAAGGCGTGGCCCAACTCTGGCCTAGTCGACTACACTAGGGACTAAAAAAAGCCCCCGAAGGTTTAGTTCTAGGCCAAGCCAAGCCAATCGGTCCAGGAGCTGTGATCGCCTCCAAGACAACAAGGAGGACTGAAGAGGCAGAGCTGCCTGTGAGTCAGAACCTTAGGCCATGCGGCTCCCCATCCGCAGAATTCCGCTCAGGGACCACGCTGGCTTGCCACGAGTACCCAGCGGGGTCTGCTCAGAGCAGGTGCCACTTTGCTTAGGAGCTGTGTCCAAGACAAGCATCAGCCTCAGGCCAGCTAGCCCTCTCCTCTCCTCTCCTCTCCTCTCCTCTCCTCAGAGCTAGATACTGGGGAGGTGTCTGCCATCAAATTCCTCAGCAGAATAATGAGCAGAGAGGACAGGGACAACGGCTGGGGGACAGACAAAACCCAAAGTCCACTCTCCTAAGGGAGAGTCCCTAGATTCTGGGCTACCAGGTGTCTGACGCTTTTGACAGGCCCCCTGGGATCCAGCAATGTTTCCAAACTTCAGTTGTTCATATCCCACCATTGCAGCTGTGTCCCACTCACACCCCCCGCCCCTCCTCCCCCGCACTGCTATTTACTTAACATTGTTCTTTACAACTGGCTTTTAAAATATATATATTTTATTTTATTATTATTATTTAAAAATATATACTTTATTGATTTTTTACAGAGAGGAAGGGAGAGGGACAGAGAGCTAGAAGCATCAATGAGAGAGAGAGACATTGATCAGCTGCCTCCTGCATGCCCCCTACTGGGGGATGTGCCCACAACCAAGGTACATGTCCTTGACCAGAATCAAACCTGGAACCTTTCAGTCCTCAGACCGACGCTCTATCCACTGAGCCAAACCAGTTTCGGCTACAAATGACTTCTTAAAAGCACAGCCTTATCCCATGTATAACATTTGAAATCACAGAAAAGATGCACAAATTATATTCTCCCTAACATACGTTAAAGTACCTACCTAACTATTCAAAGTGCAAAATACATATCCAGATGCCACCTAAAATCATCATATATGTGGCCCCCACTTCGGGAAACATCCACGTGGGAGCCACAGGTACGGCCATCCCTGCCCCTGATGGAGAAGAGACCTTGGCAGAGGATACAGAGATCTATGCATTTCAG
>PVJN01025833.1:0-29632 GCA_004026805.1 Lasiurus borealis | reverse complement strand
ACTGACCGACCAGCACACTGACCGACCAGCACACTGGCCCATCAGCACACTGGCCGATCAGCACACTGACCGATCAGCACACCTACCAACCAGCACACTGACCAGCACACCGACCACTGACCGACCAGCACACTGACCAGCTGACTGACCACTGACCGACCAACTGACCGACCAGCTGACCTGCCTGTGGAAGAAGACCAAGGGCCGGAAACTTAGTTCCACAAGAGCCGCCTGGCTCGAGTCCACCACGAGGATGCGATTACGCTAAAGAGGATGGACGCGCTCTTAATAAGAAACACGCTCCGCCGGCCGGCGTGGCTCAGTGGTAGAACGCCGACCCGTGAACCCGGAGGTCAGGGTTCAATTCCCGGTCAGGGCACAGGCCGGGGTGGCGGGCTCCATCCCCAGTGGGGGGCGTGCAGGAGGCAGCCGATCAGGGATTCTCTCCCTTCTCCTTTCTTGTGAGATCAATAAAAACAACTTTAAAAATATATATATATATTTTATTGGTTTTTCACCGAGAGGAAGGGAGAGGGAGAGAGTTAGAAACATCGATGAAAGAGAGACATCTATCAGCCGCCTCCTGTACGCCCCCCCACTGGGGATGTGCCCGCCACCAAGGTCCATGCCCTTGACCAGAATCGAACCTGGGACCCCTCAGACTGCAGGCTGACACTATCCACTGAGGCACACCGGTTTCGGCAAAAAACACGTTCTTTAACAAAGCACACTCTGGTACCATACTGTCAACGGCGGGGGCACAGCCCTCGGGAGAGACACGGGAACAGCCAGCGAAGATGATCGCGGGCCTGAATCTCATTGGTCCTGACCCCAGCACCTGCCCTGGGGCCGCCTGAACCTCAAAACCTCTCGCACCTGCCTGCTGGCCCCCAGGTGCCTCTGGACAGAGCTCCCCTTTCCCTCTCCTTCTCCCCGTGGAGTGAGAACAGCTGTAACCACTCTGCGGGCCTGCCCGGCTGTTGGTATTTGGGGAGTGAGGTCACTTCTTGGTCTCAGCTCCACAGACGGAGGAGCCGGCCAAGCTCGCCCTGCCCGGGTGCGAGGGCACCAGGGGGCGCTCTGGGCTCTGAGCCTGAGACGGGCGGGCCCAGCCTTTGGACACGGGATGGAGGACAGGTCTGTTGTCCGTGGGACGGAAATGCACCTTTGGGCCCAGAGGGTGGACCGGGCTGGTCGGCGGGACAGTGGCCACTGCAAGGTCCTAGTCCTGCGCCCCCAGCCTGTGAGTGTCACCTCAGTAACTGGGCCTCTGCAGCTGGGATCACCATCCAGGCTGCGATCTGGAAAGATGGCCCTGGAGCAGAGCTCGGCAAACTCATTAGTCAACAGAGCGGCAGACTGCGGCTCGAGAGCCACAGGCTGCTCTTTGGCCCCTGGAGGGTGACTCTTCCATAAAATACCACAGCCTGTGCGGGTCTATGTTAAAGAAGTGGCTTAGAAATAGAAGTTAAAAAAATGTGGCTCTCTAGAAGAAGAGAGAGAGCAAGATACTGAAAACCTATTTGAAAAAATGATGACAAAAAACTTCCCCCACCTGGTGAAAGAAATAGACTTCCAAGTCCAGGAAGCACACAAAACCTCATATAAAAGGAATCCAAAGAGGACCACACCAAGACACATCATAATTAAAATGCCAAGAGCAAAAGACAGAATATTAAAAACAGCGAGAGAAAAAGTTCATTACCTACAAGGGAGCACCCATACGACTGTCAGCTGATTTCTCAACAGAAACGATGCAGGCCAGACGGGAGTGGCAAGAAATATTCAAAATGATGAATAGCAAGAACCTGCAACCAAAATTACTCTACCCAGCAGAGCTATCATTCAGAATTGAAGGGCAGATAAAGAGCTTCACAGATAAGAAAAAGCTAAAGGAGTTCATCACTGCTAAACCAGTGTTATATGAAATGCTGAAAGGTACTCTTTAAGAAGAGGAAGACAAAAAAGGTAAAGATAAAAAATTATGAACAATAAATACATATTAACAAGTGAATCTAAAAATCAAGTGCATCAAAAGTCTAATGAACAGAATAAACTGGTGAATATAATAGAGTCAGGGGCATAGAAAGGGAGTGGACTGATAATTCTCAGGGGGCTAAGAGGGGAGGGGGGTACAGGGAGAGACTGGACAAAAATCATACACCTATGGATAAGGACAATGCAGGGGGAGGTAAGGGCAGAGGGAGGGGTGGGAACCGGGTGGAGGGGAGTATAGCGGGGGAGCGGGAAGAGGAACAAATGTAATAAACTGAACAATAAAGACTTAATTAAAAATGTGGCTCTCCAAAGAAATTTCAGTCATTGTCCTGTTGCTCTTTGGCTCTGGTGACGAATGAGTTTGCTGACCACTGACTGAGACTGTCCAATGGCCCTCAATCCAACCGCAAGTGTCTGGGAGAGGCAGAGGGGGCTTTTAAATATATATATATATATATATATATATATATATATATACACACACACACACACACACACACACACACACTTTATTTCAGACAGGAAAGGAGAAAGGGGGAGAGATATAGAGGGAAATGGGGGGGGAGGAGGGAGAAAGAGAGAGAAACATCCATGATGAGAGAGAACCATTGATCGGCTGCTTCCCGCACACCCCACACCCCACACTGGGGATCCAGCCCACAACCCGGCCATGTGCCCTGACCGGGACTCAAACCCTGTCCTCCTGGTTCCAAGCTCGACGCTCAGCCACTGAGCCCCGCAGCCGGGCCGGAGGGATGAGACGGACAAAGACAGAGGCAGACACCGGAGTGCCGTGGACACAGCCGCCACCAGCGGGGAGGACCAGCGAGGGCTGGGCTGTGCCAGAGTGCGGGCGGGAGCGGACCCTGTCGCCCTGGCCTCCGACCTCTGGCCGGGGACCCAGTGAGTCCGCTCTGCTGCCGGGAGCCGCCCCGACGTGGGCAGCGTGGCTGGCTGCCCTGGAGACGGCAGTCCTTGCTCAGCATCTCGCGGACCCGGCCCCGGGAGAAGGCGAGGGCGTGCGTGGCAGAGGCTGCCCGGGGACAGCGCTGCGGCTGGCAGGGCCACAGCCTCTAGGGTTCGGGGTAAGCGACCCGGTGCGATCGCCGAGGGGGTGGGCTGGCGGTCGGGCCACCTCGATTCACACCCAGGCTTTGTACTGCCGGCCTAGGTGACTCTTTTCATTTTTATTTTATTTTTAATATATTTCTTTATTGATGTCAGAGAGGAAGGGAGAAGAAGAGAGAGAGAGACATCAGTGAGGAGAGAGAATTACTGATTGGCTGCCTCCTGTATGCCCCCACCTGGGGATCGAGGCCCCAACCCAGGCCTGTGCCCTTGACCGGGAATCGAACCTGGAACCTTTCAGTCCTCGGGCCAATGTTCAATCCACTGAGCCACACCAGCCAGGGCTGGGCTGTGTGACCCTCTCTCTCTTTTTTTAAATATATATTTTATTGATTTTTTTTTACAGAGAGGAAGGAAGAGAGAGTTAGAAACATCGATGAGAGAGAGACATCGATCAGCTGCCTCCTGCACGCCCCCTACTGGGGATGGGCCCGCAACCAAGGTACGTGCCCTTGACCGGGAATTGAACCTGGGACCCCTCAGTCCGCAGGCCGACGCTCTATCCACTGAGCCACACCGGTTTCAGCAAAAAACACGTTCTTTAACAAAGCACACTCTGGTACCATAGTGCCAACGGGCAGGGGCACAGCCCTCGGGAGAGACACGGGAACAGCCACCAGAGACCATCGCGGGCCTGAATCTCATTGGTCCTGCCTGCCGAACCTCAAAACCTAGCACCTGCCTGCTGGGCCCCCAGGTGCCTGAGGTCAGCACCCCCATCTCCCTCTCCTCCTCCCCCGTGAGTGAGAACAGCTGTAACCGCTCTATCCACTGAGCCACGCCGGTTTCAGCTCTTTTTATTTTTAAAAAGGATATTTATTTATTTCGGAGAGGAAAGGAGGAGAGAGAAACATCCATGATGAGAATCAAGGATGGGCTGCCTCCTGCACGCCCCCCACTGGGCATCGAGTCCGAAACCCAGGCCAGTGCCCTGTCCGGGAATCGAACCCGGGACCCTTCAGTCTGCAGGCCAGCACTCTATCCACTGAGCCTAACCAGCCAGGGCCAGGCTGTGTGACTCTCGAACAAGCTGCTTAACCTCTCTGTGCTCCGGTCTCTGCATCCGGAGGGAGGGAGGGAGGAAGGGACCGTCACCGAGCCTGCGCCTGGGGCTGGGGCTGGTGTTAGGGCGGAAATCGGGACCGTGTGCGAGGCGCTGGGGAAGCCGAGAACACACCGGCCGCGGCCACATCATCATCCACTTCCGAGGCATCCATCAGCCGGGCCGAGAGGCACCTGTGAGGCCGCAGCCACGCCTCGTTACCGGCATCACCCGCACCTGGCGGTCCGCGTGGACCCACCCCACCAAGCCCCCCTCCCCTTCCTGGAGGCCGGGCCTGGGGCACACGCGGCCACCCCCGCTCAGCAGCTGCAGCCACGGCGACCTGCTCCAACGATTCAGAATAAAACTGCTCCTCCCCCCCACTCCCCTCCAGCCCAGCCCGACCGGCCCCCCCGACTGAACACCAGGCGCTGAGCCGGACGCCGTGAGCTCTTCGCCGACGGGACTTTCATGCCGGACACAGAGACCAGCCCCGGAAGCCACGGCCTCTCCAAGCTGCACCCCAGAAGGAGGGACTTAGGGATGTGACTCAGGCTGAGCGACCTCCAGAGACGCTGCTTCCCACCCTCCCCACCCCGTGTGCACGCTCCCCCTTCCCACCTCCCACCCTTCACCCCCGCATCTGGGAGTCTTCCCTCCCCGCTCTCTCCCCTGCCGCCTCTTGCGCCGCTCCAGGCCCCCGTCTGGCCATCCCCTGCCCAAACGAACCCCCAAGTTCGCCTCTATGGGTTGGAGGGGTGTTTCCGTCCTGAGAGCTGAGGAGGTGGGAGGAGGAACTCCAGCACCACCCGATATCCGTCCTGCCCCCCCACCCCTGCCGTCCCCAGCCAGGCCCTCAGATCTAGAGAGAGCGGCTCCCAGGAGCCAGCGGCCCCTTTCTGCCCCCACACACCCCTCCACCCTGGAGCTGCAACCCCTTTGTCTCCCGGCCCCCACCCCACTGTGGCTGGACCGTCGGTCCGTTCTGCGCGGCCGCTCTCACCTTTTGGGGTCCGCGTCCCCCACGCCGAGGTCGGCTCCGTCCTTGCTTCCTCCGAAGGCGCCTCTTCCCAGGCCTCAGGGTGCTGTGCGGCCAGCTGGGGGTCCCCGGGCGAGGGCCGTCTCCCCACCGCCAGCTCCTCCGTCCACGCTGTTCCCCTCTTTCCCGAAGGAGACCCGGGGCCTCAGGAGCCCCGCACTGGCTTAGTCCCGGGGGTCAGGCCCCCAGCAGGCTGTGCCTCCCCAGCTCCGCCCTCCGCCGCCCTCGCTCAGGCCACGTGACCCGGACGATCCCACGTGCCGCTCCACAGCCTGCACCTGGCCGCTCTCCTCCCTTTTAAAGAGCCACGGTGAACCTGCAGGTCAGGGTTCGACTCCCGGGCAGGGCACAGGCCCTGGGTGTGGATCCCCAGTGGGGGGCGTGCAGGAGGCAGCCGGTCCATGGTTCTCTCTCATCATGGATGTTTCTCTCTCTCCCTTCCTCTCTGTATGTATGTATGTGTGTGTGTGTGTGTGTGTGTGTGTGTGTGTGTATATATATATATATATATATATATATATATATGCATTTAAAGAGCCCTGATTACTTTCAGAGGGCTCCATCCCCAATGTGGGGCGTTCAGGAGGCAGCTGGTTCATGATTCTCTCTCATTGTTGATGTTTCTCTCTCTCCCTCTCCCTTCCTCTCCGAGATCAATAAAAAATATATACATATATTTAAAGGGCCCTGATTACTTTCCGGGCCCCGGGGAGAGGGTGAGGCTGCTGATGGAGGTGTGGCCGGGCCTCCTAGCAGCAGGGCCAGCTCAGCCCTCCGGATGGGCACGGAGACCAGGAGCCAGCGGGATGGGGACTCACGCGGGCCCCCCAAGATTTCCCTGCGCAGACGGCTCTCCCCAAGGGGCCTCTGATGCTGCCCACACACGATGCCCAGAGCTGAGGGAGGGGGGCTCAGGAAGATGAGGTTCAAACGGGGGTCCGGGCCTCCTAGGCAAAGACTCCCTCAGCCCCCCCTCACACTTTCCCTCTCTCTCTCTCTCTCTCTCTCTCTCTCACCTATTATCGGTCATCTCTCTCTCATCATCTCTGTCCTTCGCCGCTGTGCACACAGGTACAGCAGCTTTGGGGGGGGGGGGGGGAGGGTCCAGGCCTCATTTTCTGGCCTGTCCTGAGCAAGAGGCCACACATGCACCCTCAGGAAGCACCTGTAAACCCTTCCAGTAGGCCACACCCCCCTTCCACCCCATCGAGGAGAGAGACCGTGAAAAGGGGGCCTGGCACCCCCTGACCCACACGCATGGGGCTGTCTGTCACTCAGCTGGCTGAGCCCCACCCCTCGTCACACGATCATTCCTATGACCATGACCCTGACCCTGACCCTGGGAAGGGACAGCAGACACAGAGGCCAGCACCGGAGGCCAGGCCCCCAGCCGGGGTTCTCGGCACATTCCCTGCGGGAGCCGCCCTCTCTGCAGCCAGCACGCCTGCCACATGTGTGTCCTGGGGTCGCTGCAGGACCCGGGAGGGGTTGACGCCTCCCCTCCAGCTACCCCCGCCCCCTCCCCAGGCCTGCTCGGTGGTCCAGGCCTCTCCACCCTGGACGGCCTGTTCCCACTCAGCCGGTCCCTGCGGTTTGATGGCTTCACTGACTTCACCGTCCTCTCTCTTCCCTCCTCCTGCGGCATCCGCGGGCCCAGCGGGCACTGGAGGGACGCGCGGCCCGCACACCTGAGGCTCAGAGGGTGTGTTCTGCTGCCCTCTGCTGGGAAGACACGGCACAGCACCCTCTCCAAGTGGGGGACAGAGCTGAGGCGGACAGACAAGACGAAGACCCCACGTTTTGCTTTGAAGATGATTTAACTGGGGCTGCCGAATATTTCCCTCCCTTCTCCAGGCTGGGGCCTCCCTTTGGGGGTTCCATCATTCCCTCCGACAGATCCCTCGACTTCTCACCGTGCTGGATGGTGAATGCGAATAAAAACCCACCAGGCCCCCCACCAAGGCGGTGAGGCTGAGGGGTTTGAGCATCGACCTAGGAACCAGGCAGTCAGGGTTCATACCCAGGTGTGGGCTCCATCCCCTCCGTGGGGCGTGCAGGAGGCAGCCGATCCATGATTCCCTCTAATCATAGATGTCTCTCTCTCCCTCTCCCTCTCCATCTGAAGTCAATAAAAATATATGGATGAAACCGGTGTTGCTCAGTGGATAGAGCGTCAGCCTGCGGATTGAAAGGTCCCAGGTTCGATTCTGGTCAAGGGCAGGTACCTTGGTTGTGGGCACATCCCCAATGGGGGGCGTGCAGGAGGCGGCTGATGGATGCTTGTCTCTCATCAATGTTTTTCTCTATCCCTCTTCCTTCCTCTCTGTGAAAAATCAATAAAAAATATATTAAATAAAAATAAAAATAAATATCTGTATATTTTAAAAGCCCCCAGGCTTCGGGCAGGCTGCTCTGAGGGCTGGGGCCACGGGGAGAGAGGCCGTGGCCAAGGTCAGTGCAGAGGGCACCGGAAGGTGTGGTGCAGGGAGACTCGAAACCCCTGGAACTGTCAGAGGGTGTCCAGCCCACACACCTGGCGCATGCGCCCTCAGATACCCTCAGCCGGAAACACAGGCTCCCCTGGCCTTCATCCCCGTGAGGACCTGGAGCAGCGGTTCTCAACCTTTTTTAATGCCGTGACCTTTTAATACAGCTCCTCATGTGCTGGTGAATCGCAATGTAAATACCTGTGTTTTCCGATGGTCTGAGGCTCTACAGCATCGGTTCTCAACTTGTGGGTCGCAACCCACAGGTTGAAAACTGCTAGCAGGGTCGCCTAAGACCATCGGAAAACACAGATATTTACATTATGATTCATAACAGTAGCAAATTACAGTTATGAAGCAGCAATGAAAATGAGGAGCTGTATCAAAAGGTCACAGCATTAAAAAAGGTTGAGAACCACTGAGTCCTGGAGGAAGGAGAGGATCCTGGACCGAGGGACCTGCTGTCTCACCGGACGGAAAGCTCTTCCTCCTTCACGAAAGCCACCCAGCGTCCCAGTCCCACCAGCGACCTGGCCACAGACGCACGTGCGAAGACGACTCCACATCTAAATAGACTTTATTTCTCCCTTCCAGGGGTCTGGACAGAAAAGAAAACCGGCTCCCCGGCTGGCGTCCGCGTCTCCCTCAGCTGGGGGGACACGGAACCCGGGGGCCTCGTAGAAAAAGCGCCACAAATTAAAAATAGATTCTGCACGTGGAAAAAGTGCTCTCGAGCCCCCGTGCCGGGAGGGCACAGCCTGGGCGTCTGGACTCACAGCCCAGACTCCGGCCGCGGCCCGGGGCCCTGAGTGGATGCACCAGGGGTGGGTGGTCGTCGTGAGCCGAGGGCACAGGGCACGGAGGTGGGCATGCTGCCAGCACACGGAACGGACGGGCGGAAGGACAGACGGACGGGCGGGCGAGGGAGAGGTCCCGGGCCGAGGGGTGCGGGCTCTGCCTTTGTGAACGTGGGGGGGCTCGTCCGGCGGGCGGGAGGGAGCGCGGGGCTCCGGGAGGGACTCGCTGCTGGTCGGCCACCCTGGCTGCTGTCCTGGGGACCGTGGGCGCTGGCCGCCTGCTGCTGGTCTGTCATCGTGGCCCCGGCCTCGAGGGAGATCACGTCGCTGAGCCAGCAGCCCACCCCGCCTCCCCCGGGGGTGCGCAACGCCAACCCCATCCCACGTGCGGCCCGAGACAGGCCCACGCTGGCCCCCGAGGGGCCGAGGCGCGGCCGTCTGTCCGTTTCAGCCGGGCTGCTGATGACCCACGGGAGGCCCGCAGGCGCCTGGGTCCCTGGAAGCGAGCTGCCCGCTCTGGCCCCGGCCTGGCCCAGGACGCAGAGCCCAGACCCGGGCTGGGAGATGGGAGGGGGTGGGGGGAAGAAGGGAGACAGTTCCTTTGACAGACGACCTCGAGCGACAGTAAGAAAATAACCTGGAGATATATTTAAAAATAAAACAGCGTCACACTTCGTTCATTCACGGCCACGCGGACGGCAGGAGAGGCAGGCTCGCTCAGTCCCCCCTCCGAGAGGCCCGCTCCGGACGGCTCCCACCAGGCGGATCCCGAAAACGCGTCCTCTCTCCCCCGGTGGCTGAGGTCACATCCACGCGCCGAGTGAGCCGGCCACACACGTCTGTCCGTCTGGCAGAGCAGGCGCCTCCAGCACCCTGTGCCACGCTCATCCTGCCCCTGGCACCTTCGGGGCCCCAGCCCGCCCGGTGCCGTGGAGCTGAGCTCAGGCTCCCACAGGCTCCACGGGCATCGGGGTGGCACGCCCGCTGAGCACTGGACGGCGGCGGCCTGGGGGCACGGGCGTGTGGAGTCGGGGTGGGGCCCACCTGGCACCGCGGCCCAGGCTCCCCGCACGGGTCCTTCCCCAGCTGGGCGGCCGCTCAGGGGGTGGGAGAGGCGTCCTCCAGGCCCAGCAGCTCCCGCACGAGTCTCTCGCCGAACTGCGCGCGGCTGAAGCGCTGCACGGGGTAGGCGTCGGACAGCTTGTACAGGATGTAGGCGTTGTTGACGGCGATGCTGACGGCGAACCAGAACACCTGCTGCCACGTCTTGTTGGGCTTGTGGGAGATGAAATACCTGCGTGGACACGGGGGTCAGGGGCCGCCCGCCCGGCCGGCGAGGCCGGAGGGTGAGCGTCGGCCTGTGAGCCAGGAGGTCACGGCTCGATTCCCGGTCAGGGCACAGGCCCGGGTGGCGGGCTCCATCCCCAGTGGGGGCGTGCGGGAGGCAGCCAATCCGTGGTTCTCTCTCATCACTGATGTCTCTCTCTCTCTCTCTCACCCTCTCCCTGTCCCATCCTCTCTGACATCATTAGAAACATATTTTAAAAGACAAAGATGAGAGCGCCGCCATCACGGAGTGGGCAGAGGCGCGGAACACAAGAGCCAGGGTCTGTGCTCAGAGAATGGGCTCCGGTCCTCGGGGCCAACCCTCCTGCCGTCCACACATCTGTGTTCGCGCGGAGGGCAGGGCGCACCCTCCCCACACCCACAGCAGGCTCCCAGCAGACACTGGACTACATGGGGTTCCCTGGGCTGACTAGGAGGGTTCCCTGTGGTAACTAGGAGGGGGTTCCCGGCACCTACTTGCTGTACTTGTCGTCGTATCTGCAGATGTAGCTGAGGTGAGCCGCAAATGCCTCCACCGCCAGGGGGCAGGGCACCTCCCCGCGCCTCCGCTTGATGATCACACCTGCGGGCGGGGGTGGGGGGGTGGGGGGGAGGCGTCAGCCAGGCCCCTGCTGCCCTGTGGCCCCTCACACCAGCCACCCTCCAGGGGATCCCGTGCAAACCAGAAAGAACAGAAAGAAGGAGGAGGAACTGGGAGGAGCAGGGGAGGAAGAAGGGAGAAGGAGGAGGGACAGGGAGAGGAGAAGGGAAGAGGGGAGGGAGGAGCAAGAGGAGGAGAAGGAGGAGGGACAGGGAGGAGGAGAGGAGGAGGAGGAGAGGGAGGAGGAAGAGGGACAGGGAGAAGGGGAGGGTAAATGGAGGGGAGGAGGAGAGGGAGGAGGAGGAGAGAAGGAGAGGAGGAAGGGGAGAGGGAGGAGGAGAGGAGGGACAGCGCTGTTCCCCTGGCTGCTGACGCCAGGGGAGCACAGCCCGCAGCCCCACACAGGGCGGGGAGACACGGCAGACGCACCCCCAGGTCTCTCCCTCCCACACCTCTGCCCGCGCCCGGCGCCCACCTTGCTGCAGGGGCGAGTAGGCGTTGGTGAGGAAGCGGAAGTGGCCCTTGTTGTACCAGCAGATGAGCGACATGTTGCCCTTGGTGCGGATGCGGTGCTGGCCGCGGGCGGGCGGCGTGGCGGGGCTGGCCAGCATGGACCGCGGCAGCCCCGTGCAGTCGCTCTTCCGGGAGCTCAGCAGCCCGCAGCAGTAGATCCCTGGGGCACAGGGATCAATATACGGGCAGTCCGTTAGCTGCCCATCCCCCGCGGCTCCCCATCCCCCTCGGCTCCCCATCCCCAGGGGCCTGGGGACAGGACGGGCTCTCAGCAGACTGCCCGTCTGAGGCAGGTGCATGGGACACGTGTGTACAAGCAGCTGTGAGTGCATGGAGGTGGGGTGTGTGTGTATAAGCGGGTATGAGTACGTGTAGGTGATGCATGTGTGCACAAGCGGATATGAGTGCATGTAGGTGGTCTGTGTGTGTACAGGTGGGTGTGAGTGCATCTAGATGGTGTATGTGCGTGTATAGGCGAGTGTGAGTGCATGTACATGGTGTGTGTGTGTGTGTGTGTGTGTACAGGCGGGTGTGAGTGTATGTACATGGTGTATGTGTGGGTGTGTACAGGCGGGTGTGAGTGCATGTAGATGGGGGGGTGTGTACAGGCAGATGTGAGTTCATGTACTAGTAATGATGTGTGTACAGGCGGGTGTGAGTGCATGGAGGTGATGCATGTGTACACAGGTGGATGTGAGTGCGTGTAGGTGGCTGTGTGTGTACAGGCAGGTATGAGTGCGTGTAGGTGGGTGTGTATGTATAGGCAGGTGTGAGTGCATGGAGGTGTGTGTGTGTGTACAGGCGGGTTTGAGTGCATGTAGATGGGTGTGTATGTATAGGCGGATGTGAGTTCATGTACTAGTAGATGAGGTGTGTACAGGCGGGTGTGAGTGTGTGCAGGTGTGAGTGCATGGAGGTGGGGTGTGTGTGTATAGGCAGGTTTGAATGCATGTAGGTGTGAGTGTGTGTGTACAGGTGAGTGTGTGTAGGTGAGGTGTGGACAGGAGCCCGGGAGCCCCCCTATAGTGATGGCTGGTGTCTGGGGCTTTCTCGGGAACGTCTGCAGTGTATCTCGGGGTGCACGGAGGCCACAGCAGAAGCAGGGCAGCAGTAGCACCAACAGTTCTCACTGTCCGAGCCCTAACCCAACAGGTGCACCGGTCACCCCTGCACCTTCTAGAACCTTCTTGCTCCCACAATCTTTCCCACAGGATAGAGATGAGGTAGGGCCCCAGGAGACCCCAGGCTCAGGGTGGGGAAGGCAGGCCAGGAGCAAATCCAACCACGGCTGTGTCGTTGACACGGTCACGGGCAAGGGCTAGCCCTGATCGGTCTGCACACCCCGGGGCAGCTGGGCACCAGCTGATGGGCGTGGTGCCGCACATGAGACCCGCCGCTCTCCCACCCTTTCCCCGGGAGGACCGAGCAGGTGCCCCCCCCCCCCGAAAAAGAGGCCCTCTGACCACATGGGCACCCGATGTGCGACCCCCGGCCTCCAGGCAGCAGAGAAGGGACCACACCCTCAGGCTCCTGAGTGGCCAGGGCCGTAAGGGCGGGGCTCTGTGCCGACTGCCCCCGACCGGACCGGGACTCGGGCCCTTCGGCTCCAGTGCCCAGGGGTCCCTCCCCGGGGAGGCCTCCTTGCACCGTCTGTGCTGGACGCCGCCCCACCCCCGAACCCCCTCCCAGCACCACCTTCTGGCCTAGCAGGCTCCCACCACTGCCCCCCTGCAAACCTTGCTTCTCGAACTCCTCGAAGAGCGCCAGGCTGGTGATGCTGGGGCCGGTGAAGATGATGTAGTTCTTGCCGGCGGCGTTGCGGCACAGGCTCCGCGCCACCGCGCCGTGCAGCTGCGGCTTGTTCTTCAGCGCGTCCAGCCCGTCGGGGCCCGTGCCCTCCTTCAGGTGCACGTAGATCTGCAAGGGGACAGCCGTCACTGAGCCCCCGCTGGCAGCCCGGCCCCCGTCCCTAATGGCTTCACTTTAACCTCACTGTCGCTCTTTTTCCTAAATATATCTTACTGATTTTTACAGAGAGGAAGGGAGAGGGAGAGCTAGAAACATCGATGAGATAGGGACATCAATCAACTGCCTCCTTGCACGCCCCGCGCTGCGGATGGAGCCCACACTCCGGGCATCCAATTGGACCTCCTGGTTTACAGGTGGACGCTCAACCACTGAGCCACACCGGCCGGGTGGGGCCTGGGTCTCGGTCAGTTTGACCAGAGGGGCTGAGTTTGGGGGAAGAGCTTGCGGGGGACAGGGCCGGCCACCCCAGGCCCCATCCTCTCGGGAACATCTGCACGATGCACGGTGGAAGGCGGTGCTGAGGGGTTCAGGGGGTCATTGGTGACCGGCCTCCCCCTCGGCCCCCGGCCCCGCCCGGGGCGCACCTGGATGATGAAGCCGGTGGACGAGCACTGCCGGACCCACAGGCTGAACTTCCGCTTCTTCCTCTTGCGCAGCTCCCGCTCGGTGCACGTGGCGATGAACACGGGGTCCTCGTCGATCAGGGGTTCGTGCAGCACCTGCGGGAGGGGGGAGAGCAGAGGTGCTTAGGTGGCCTTGTCAGGGGTGGACTGCGGTCTCACCTCCTCCCCGGACCAGCTGTGTGACTTAGGCTAAGCCACTCGCCCTCTCTGATCCCGAGATGCGCACCTAAGGAAGGGGAACAGCAGGATCTGCACCGGTGCTTTGGGGATGACTGAGCAAGAAGCGGGGTGCAGAGCTCACAGCACAGGCCCCAGCACAGGAACGGAGAAAATAGGCTACAGGTCCCCCGTCTAAAGCCACCCTGCTCTCTGTGGGTGTCGTTCAAGCTTAAACGGGACGGCGCAGGACTTGCTAACGGGCAGGTTCTGATTCAGCAAGGAGGGGGCGGGCCCGAGTTCTGCCTCTCCAACAGGCTCCGGGTGGTCAGGCCGCGCTGGGCCAAGGGCAGAGCAGAGGGCTCATACCATACCCTCCATTCTCTCCGCCACGCTGCCTGGAGGCCATTCAAAACCACAGGGGCAAACCGGTGTGGCTCAGTGGATAGGGCGTTGGCCTGCAGACTGCAGGGTCCCAGGTTCGATTCCGGTCGGGGGCATGTATCTTGCTTGCGGGCACATCTCCACAGTGGGGTGTGCAGGAGGCGGCTGATCGGTGTCTCTCTCTCATTGATGTTTCTGACTTTCTCTCTCCCTTCCTCTCTGTAAAAAAATCAATAAAATATATTTTTAAAAAAACACAAAAAACCACAGGGGCAAACTGGTGTGGCTCAGTGGATAGAGCGTTGGCCTGCGGACTGCAGGGTCCCAGGTTCAGTTCCGGTCAAGGGCATGTACCTGGGTGGTGGGCACATCCCCAGTAGGGGTTGTACAGGAGGCAACCTGTACATCAATGTTCCTAACTCTCTCTCCCTTCCTCTCTGTAACAAATCAATTAAAAAATAAAAAAGTAAAAAGGAGCAGGAGGATGGGGAGAAAAGCGGAGGAAAAGTGCTTTGCAGAGCAAAACCCCACGTTCTGATCGCCTGTGGTTGGGAGCTGCTGATCTGCACGTCCCCTGGGTCTTACGGGGATGACCCTGAAGTGACCCCAGGGTCCCAGCAGGAAGGGAGGAGAGGCCTCTGGCTTCCGGGGACCCCCGGGGTGACCCCACCATCCAGCTGCCGAACGGTGGCGGCGGCGGCGGCGGCCCGCGGCGCCCGGCCTCACCTGGGTCTGGGAGGGCCGGAAGGCGGCGGCGAAGGCGCCCTGCAGGGCGTCCAGGAAGGGCTGGACCTTGTAGAGGCCCTGGGCCGCGGCGCCGGAGCGGAAGGCCACCACGTGGAAGTACTTGAGGATCTTCTCGAAGCGGGCCTGGCTCATGACGCCCGCCAGGCCGCGGTTGCTGTAGAAGCCGCCGCTCCAGATGCTCAGGACCGACTCGCAGTGGGAGAGGCTGGTGGACACCATGTAGCCCAGGAAGGCCTTCATCTCGGCCAGCGTCACCTCGGCCCAGGCGCCGTCGCTGCCGAAGCGCTCCTGGAACTTGCGGGCGTACATGTTGGTCTGCACCACCATGCCCTGGAGCATGTTGTCGGGCACGAAGAGCTGGAAGAAGTCCAGGGCGCTGGCGCTGGCCGGCATCTTCCGGGTGGGACCTGCAACAGGCGGGCGGGGCGCTCGCTGACTGCCGCCGCCGCCGCCAGGAGGGGGCGCACTCCCATGGCCGCCCACAGTCCACCCCGTGCGGGGACAGGGGCTCACGCGCCACACCCCGTCCCCCTGATACTCACACCCCACCGGGGGCCCCTCTTGGCTCTGCACACCCCCTTCCTACAAACCTGGCAAACTCAGAGTAAGGGAGCCCGGCCGGCGTGGCTCAGGATTGGAGCGTCCACCTAGGAACCTGGAGGTCGGGGTTCGATTCCCGGTCAGGGCACAGGCCAGGGTGGTGTGCTCCATCCCCAGTGTGGGGCGTGGAGGAGGCAGCCCATCCATGATTCCCTCTCCTCATGGATGTTTCTCTCTCTCCCTCCCTCTCCCTTCCTCTGACATCCATGAAAATCCATCTTAAAAAGGAAGACTAAGGGCCAGGGAGGGGGGGAGGAAGAAAGAAGAGCAGAAAGCCCAAACGCCCAGGCTCAGGGACCGGGAGCAGCCAGGCCTCAGGGGGTGCATTTTTCATGAGCCTGGGACACAGAAAAGAACCCCGTTCTTCAATGCTCGTGGGCACGGAAGGCTCCTTTGTGCTGCCCCGGCTATAAATATCCCCGAGGAACCGGCTATTGCTGGTCAGGCTCCCTGACAGATGCTGCGAACGGGCAGAAAAGAGCCCGACTGGGGGGGCAGGGCACTCAGTGGGGGGGGCTAAATGTCAAAGACGGGGCACCTCCCCACTTCTGATTGGCTGGGCGGCAGCCCGACACCCAGGAAGCACGTTGGCCGCCTCGGATGGACGCCTTAGATGCTCCGGACCCTCCGGTAAGAGAGGGGGCGGCTCGGGCCCCCGTGGCGTTCTCACTGGCGCTGGCCCTCCGTCTCTTTGCTGAGAGATGGAACAGCTCTCCGCGAACCGGCAAAGCAGCCAGGAGGCCGTGGGCAGACAGCCCCTCTCCCCACTCCCAGGCGCTGGCGAGGGCACGAGGTTTAAAAGAAAAAAACCTCCCCCACAGCTTGTGGGTGAGCTGCCGGCTGCGGCCCCACCGCCTGGCCGCCGGGAGCGGGAGCAGGGCTTCCTCCGGGCCTCGGGCCCCGCCTGGGGGCTGCCGGGACCAGCGTGTGAGCCCCGGATGTCCATGCGGGGACGGGCAGATATTTTAAAAAATGAAATAAGTAAATAAAAGGGGAGGCAGCAGAAACCAGCTCGGAGGGGCCCAACTTCCACCCGCGTGGCGCCCATCAAGGCGGCTCGGACCCGGCTCGGGCCTCTGGCACCTGCCACGGCTCCGCGGGACCTCGGTCCGGCTTCCTCTGCCGCGTCCCTTCTGCCCAGGAAGGGCGGTGCCTTCAGGCTTCATCCCATTCCTCCCGCCCGTCAAAGCTGTAGCTCCGGCTCCTTCACACCCCACTTAAGTGTCCCCTGATAAGGGGACAGACACTTTAAGCCAGGGCCTGGCGGGAATAGGTCGCAGGAGGAAAGAAAGACAGAAATGTGCTTTCGTTTGGAACGCTGACAGGCGAAATGGAAGGCAGCAATTTTACTGTCACCTCTGCAAAGGGCAGAGTGGAGTTCGGTGGCTAAAAGAAACACACAAACGTATTTGGCAGGACAGGTCCTTCCCCGAGTCCTCGCTACAACGGCTCAGGGGAGAGAGCCCTGGCCAGGACGCCAGCACGTCTGCAGGCGCTCCCTGGACCAACCGACTGACCGACCGACTGACCGACCGGGTCCTTGGGGAGCAGCTCAGAGCAGAGGAGAAGCCCTGAGGGGGAGGGGAGATGGGGAAGGGAAGGAATAAGTGGCCAAGTCCCCATGGGTACAGGGGACTGTGTTCCGGACTTGAGAGCACAATTCCCTGGCATCACGAGTGCCCATTTTACAGATGAGGTAGACTGAGGTGAAAAGGCGGCGCGGCCACAGCACGAGTCCAGCAGCCCCAAGACCCGTCCTCACTCTGCCCTGACCAGCTGTGCGACCCGGGAGCGGCAGCCGCCAGCCGCAGGGTGCGTTTCTTCGCGTGGAAGAGGAGGGCAACGCCACCCCTCCCAGCCGCCTCGGGAAGCGGGGCCCAGGGCACAGATGGCAGGCTCCTGGCCGAGTGCCCAGCACATGGTGGGCGTGCGGCAGACGGACGGCACCGACGGGGGGAGGGTCTGGACGTGGCCCAAGGACCCAGCCCGCAGGCCGGAGGCAGGATCGGAACCTGGGCTGTCTCTCCCAGGGTCCCCGCACACCCTGACCGAGTTCCCCAAACACTCAGCACTCAGGGCCCTCTTCCCTGCTCCCTCCTACCCTCCCCCACCCCCAACACGGCACTTCATGAAGCTACCCCAGGTACAAGCAGCAGCACCTCCATCACCAAGTCCCCCCTACTCCCGTTTCCTGTTGTCCTGAACGTGACATTCAGTACCTCCTTCCAACTGGATCCCCATGTCTGTTCTCTCCTTCCCCACTGGGGAGGTAACAGGGGTGTGTGTGGGTGTGTGTGTGTGTTTGTTTAAATATATACACTGAGTGGCCAGATTATGATGATCTCTTAATGCATAAAAATCTGGCCACTCATATGTGTGTGTGTGTGTGTATGTGTGTGTATTAGAGGCCTGGTGCATGAATTCGTGCATGGGTGGGGTCCTGCCAGCCTGGCCAGGGGGAGGGGACATGGGTGGTTGGCCGGCCTGCCTGCTGGTTGAACTCCTGGTCCAGGGGACAATTCACATATTAGCCTTTTATTCTATAGGATATACACTCAGTGGCCAATTATGCGCTCAGAGATCATCATCATCTGGCCACACTGTGTATTTACTTATTTTGTTAATCCTCACTCAAGGATATTTTTCCATTGGTTTTGAGAGAGAGTGGAAGGGAGAGGGAGAAGGAGAGAAACACTGATGTGAGAGAGACATATCAATTGATTCCCTCCCCCATACCCCTGACCAGGACCAGAACCCTGCAACAGAGGTACATGCCCTTGACCAAAACTAAACCCTGGACTCTTCAGTCTGCAGGCTGATGCTCTATCCACTGAGCCAAACTGGTTAGGACTAAATATATTTTTACTGATGTCAGAGAGGAAGGGAGAGAGAGAGAGAGAGAGAGCAACATCAATGATGAGAATCACGGATCGGCTGCCTCCTGCACGCTCCCTACTGGGGATGGAGCCAACAACCCGGGCCTGTGCCCTGACCGGGAATTGAACCCTGACCTCCTGGTTCCTAGGTTGATGCTCAACCCCTGAGCCACGCTGGCTGGGCATAACAGAGGTTTTACAGACAGAACCTCTCACATGGAATCATTATAAAATGCTACATCCTAAGGTGCAGTTCACGGGGGACAGTGTCAGCGACAGAGCAAAGTAACGTCAGACCCCTGACCTCTGACCCGCCAGCACCCAGGGGTCACGCTTTTGCCCCCTGTCCCAGGGCCGTGTCCAGCACCGAACGGAGACGCTGTGGGGACAGAGAGCGGCACCGGGTCATCCACAAAACCGGCTCCTGCAGGACGGCTGGTGCCGTTCAGAGGACGTGCTATTTCCAGGAGGAAGACACCTCCTCCTCGCCGTTCCTGACGGCCCAGAAACGCAACGGACGGCACCAGCTTTAAATGGCCCCAAAGGCATTGTCATCGTCGTCGCACCATCAGACAGAGAGCGCCGTGCGCCGCCCGCCTTTCTTCCTGCCCCGTGGAGGCCCCAGCCCGGCCCGGAGGAGGGGCCCGGGGAGCGGGCACGGCGCCCTGCCGGGCGCTGGCTCGTTAATGACGCGGCGGCGGGAAAGGAGAAGATGAAATGGACTTTGACGGGAAAAGGCCGTGTCGATCGATGCTTCCCGGGACGGCGAGGATTCCCCACCAAGATCTCAGACCCGACGGGAGCCGTACTTCCTTTGAACTGTGCACAGAGCCTGGGGGGGCTTCACGGGCTGATCCCAGAACAGAGGACCTGCTTCCCGGCCTCTCTCCCCCACCCCTCTCCACTCCTCACTCCCCCTCCTCTCCCCTCCTTTTCCCCCCTCCTCTCTCCCCCACCTCATTAGATGAAGGTGGTGCTGGTGCCGGGTCTCCCCGTGGCTGTGCTGGGCACCTCTCTCCAGTCACACTGGGCCAGGTACCCTCAGCCAGAACCACTGAGCGCCGCCCTGCCCTCCAGGTGAGCGCCACATCCTTCCATGGGCACGACGACCCTGCACACTCCCGCCACCTGGGAGCCCTGCCCCTCCCCTCATGTCCCTGCTGGCATAGCCCTGAGCACCCTCCCACCTGGGCCTCCCCCTGGCCACTCCCCACCTGCTGAAAAGGGCACCACCAACTCCTCCCAGTCCCATCAAGGCTGGGGGCATCGGGGTTTTCTCCCAGGTGAGGGGCACTCACTCTGCCGGTGAAGCCTCCAGGCTGGGAGGGGTGGGTTTAGGGGCCTGGCTGGCCTCAGAGCAGACTCAGGAAGGTGACGCAAAAGCCATGTTCTCACCGGCCAGCACAGCTCACTGGGTGAGTGTTGACCTATGACCTGGGAGGTCACGGCTCTATTCTCGGTCAGGGCACAGGCCTAGGTTGCAAGCTCCATCCCCAGGATGGGGCGTGCAGGAGGTAGCGATCGATGATTCTCTCATCATTGATGTTTCTCGCTCTCTCCCCCTTCTTCTCTGACATCAACTTAAAAATATATGTAGACATATAGAGACATATACATATATAGACATAGAGACATCTATGTGTATAAAAGCCCAGCAACCAGAATGGCGGGACCACCAGAACGATCATTGGCTATGATGTACACCGTGGCAGCCTTATCTGGGCTCCAATCGGCCCCCCTGCACCCCTTGGCCAGCCCGGCTCCCGACCACGCCCCCCCATTCCAGTTAGGGGCTGGGCCAGCCAGCCAACCGCCCATGGCCCCTCTCTCCCACTGGTCCAGCCCAAAGGGTCCCCATTGGGACAGGCTGGCCAGATCCCATCTATGCTCAAATTCATGCACCGGGCCTCTACTATAGATATCCTATCTAATAAAAGAATAATATGCAAACTGACCATCACTCCAACACAAGATGGCTGCCCCCATGTGGTCAAAGATCCTGCCCCCAGGTGGACACAAGATGGCCAGCAGGGGAGAACAGTTGGGAGGGACCAGACCTTCAAGGGAGGGCAGGGTGAGTGATCAGGCCAGCAGGGGAGAGCAGTTGGAGGGACCAGGCCTGTAAGGGAGTGCAGTTGGGGGTGACCAGGCTTGCAGGGAAGGGCAGTTAGGGGCAACCAGGCCTGCAGGGGAGGGCAGTTAGGGAAATCAGGCTGGCAGGGGACTGGTTAGGGAGTGATCAGGCTGGCAGGCAGAAGTGGTTAGGGGCAATCAGGAAGGAAGGCAGGCAGGCGAGCAGTTGGGAGTCAGCAGTCCTGGACTGTAAGAGGGATGTCCGACTGCCCGTTGAGGCCTGATCGTACTGGATCCAAAATTGGAGAGGGTGCAGGCTGGGCTGAGGGACACACACACACACACACACGCACACACCCATGCACGAATTTCCTGCACCGGGCCTCTAGTATAGATACATGGCTAGAGAGCGCACCCGTCCTTTACACTCTCAAACGTAGCCCAACAGCACAGCGGACACTGCCCAGACCCCTTGCCTCCGGTGCCTGACGCACAGACCCACGTGCTGGGGGAAGATCACAGAACCCCGCTGAGCCACGACCCGAAAACCATGGCTCCGAGGATCTGGCCTTTTAATCTCCAGGTAGGAAGCGCGGAAAATAGGTCAAAACAATTTTAAGCTCTCCGGAAAGGCCCAGGCTAAAAGCCTCTGATGGCAGCGGCAGCGACAGCCGAACACGCCCCCGTTATGTAACCGCCCAGCAGCACGCCGGAAACTCCGGGCCACAGCGGCTCCGAGCAACCAGTCCTGTGGTCCCCGACCCCCGTTCAGGAGGGGGCTGCTCAAGGCGGCCCTTCATGGCTTGCTCTTCTCCCAAGTGCAACTGCCAGACCAAGTCCTCATTGGAAGGTCTGAAGAGCCCTGGCCAGGTCCTAGCGCAGTGGGGTAGAGCGTGGTCCTGCAATGCTGAGGTTGTGGGTTCAATCCCATCTGGGCATGTGCGAGAATCAACCAAGGAATGCACAAACAAGTGGGATAACACATCCAAGTCTCTCTCTCTCTCTCTCTCTCAAGTCAAATAACAATAAATTTTGAAAAAATTAAGTTTGGCCCAGCTGGAGAGGCCGAGTGGGGAGCAGTAGTGGAGGGAAGGGCAATGTTGAGGTCACCCGGGTCAAGGGCATGTACCTTGGTTGCGGGCACATCCCCAGTAGGGGGCGTGCAGGAGGCGGCTGATGGATGTCTCTCTCTCACCGATGTTTCTAACTCTCTGTCCCTCTCCTTTCGTCTCTGTAAAAAAAAGTCAATAAAATATATTTTAAAAATGTGGTTTCTCGATGAAATGGCTCCTCACTCAGAGAGAGGGTGGTCACACAGTGATTCCTTTTTTTTAAATGATTCTAGAGAGAGCTATCCCAGTAACTTCAGAAAGAATATCCTTTCAGAATTGACTGTTATAAAATGTAAGTCACGCTACCAAGCACGATAACAGAGTTTGTTTCTCTCCTAATGATAACGTTGGTAGAATCCTCCCATGTATAGCTTTTCATAATGTTAAACAAAATAGCCCTTAAGAACGTAATGTAATTGTGTAGTCACTTGATTTCATTTGGGCTGCAAGTATGTGGAGAAGGAGTCCCGTTTGGGAAGTGTTCGTCTGATGAGGATGAATGAAACTCAGAGAGTCCGTGCTGCCACGTTAAAAACTCAGGAACGGAAAAAAAAAAAATTCCTCCATTTTTACACACAGCGCAATGGCCACCGAGTCCTTTTTTAAAAAAAAAAAAAAAGTTTTTATTGATTTCAGAGAGAGAGAGAGAGGCATCAATGATGAGAAAATCACTGATTGGCTGCCTCCCACACGCCCCCACTGGGGATGGAGCCCACAACCTAGGCCTGTGCCCTGACCAGGAATCGAACTGTGACCTCCTGGTTCCTAGGTCGACGCTCAACCACTGAGCCACGCTGGCTGGGCAAAAATAAAGCTTTTTTTACTGAAAAACGTCTACGTGTTATTAAAAAGAGGAGGCACACCACCTCTCCTGAATGAGTAAGTCTGACTAGTGGATGGTGATCGTTAACCAGGTCTTCTCATTCCCCCCCCCCCACTCAGCCTTCACAGACCCCCTCCCTGTGCTCTCTGTAAAGGGCTGAGAAGCTGGGCGAGCCTGGCACTGAGGTTCTGGTCCTCATCATGGGTGCAGGTTCCCCTGGCACACGAGCAGACACCTCCTCCAGGAAGCTCCCCGTGGTTTCTGTGGCCCGGCCCGTGCCTGATGATGGCGTGGCACTGCGTAAGGGTTATCTTGCAGCAACCAAGATGTAGGACTCCAATTCCCGGAGCCACCGAGCTCAAGGTAGGAGACACCTGTCCCCCCAGGCAGGGGTCCAGCTAGCTTTGCTCCTGAACCCTATTACACTCTGGTTGGCGTGGCTCAGGGGTTGAGCATCGACCTAGGAACCAGGAAGGAGGTCAGGGTTCCATTCCTGGTCAGGGCACAGGCCCGGGTTGTGGGCTCCATCCTAAATAGGGGGCATGCAGGAGGCAGCTGATCCATGATTCTCCTGCATCACTGATGTTCCTTTCTCTCTCTCCCTCCTTCCCTCTCTGAAATCAATAAAGATATAGTATATTTTTTGAAAGCCTCTGACCGTAGGGGCTGCTGGTGAACGCTGGTTTTCAGAGGAAGACTCTCCTCCGCTGACTTGTTCGTCTTTAGTCCCAACGCCCCCACCAGCTCTCGGAAGACACAGCAGCGAGCAGCGTTCATTTCCACGCCATCTGCTCCTCTGCAGCCTCCCAAGGTCGCGCCTCCTCCCGGAACAGGACAGAGGCGGCCGCCCCGGAGCACCGGGGGAGGCAACTCCCGTGAAGTCCGACCTCTGGTGGAGAGAGCCAACAGCTCGGACCCCGGGCAGCACCGAGACGGACGGCAGACGCAGCCCAGACAGCGGCCCGGGGCCTCTGCGGCTGCTGCTCCTCCTCCCCTCGGACAGAGCGAATCACGGGAGGGCTCGGGGCGAGGAGCCGCCAGGGCAGAAGCCCAGAGAGCAGCCGGCCTGCTGTTTGAGGGGGTGCGTTGCCAAACGGGTGGGGAGAGGGCCTGGGACCCTGAGCTCCCAGGACGCAGCAGCTGCTGCTTCAGGCTGACCCTCCCTCTCTAAGGAGTCAAGAGCCGCCTGCACGGGAACCCACAGGCAGGGTTTGCATCCCCGTCCTCCCTGGGGGACTCACACGTCAGGGCGGAGCCAGGACCTGGGGGAGGGGGCAGTTGGGGACCCAGCACTGTGGGGTCCTGCAGAGCCTGGCCAGGGAGCTCACTCCACGGAAACACAGAAGGGTAGGAGGACTGAGGGGCCCTTAGGAGTCTCAACCCTGACCTCGGAGATGCTCACCACTTCCTTCCCTCCTCCTCCGATCAGCTAGACACCAAGTGCCCCCCCTTCCCCCCGTTTCTGGAAGCAGATCGCCAGACAGCGGTACCCCGCGTCTCCCCGCCAGCCCGTGGTACACGGGGACTCGGCACAGCTCCTAGGTCATCCCAGGGTCCCAGACAACAGTCCTCATCTCCGTCTCACAGAAGAAACCTGACTCAGCCAAAGCCAGCCCCAGCCACGCAGTTACACGTGAGAGACAGTCACACACTTGCACGCACGCGCGCACACACACACAAACACACACGCACGGACACGTTTATGTAACAGGAGGTGGGCAGGACGCCTGCTCCTCATCTGTTCCTATCAGCAACATACGTTTCTGAAGCAGATTTTCTATTATGCCGAGACCGGTGTGGCTCAGTGGATAGAGCGTCAGCCTGCAGACTGAAAGGTCCCAGGTTCGATTCCATGTATCCTGGTGGTGGGCACATCCCCAGTGGGAGGCGTGCAGGAAGCGGCTGATGGATGTCTCTCTCTCATTGATGTTTCTCACTCTCTAATCCTCTCCCTTCCTCTCTGTAAGAAATCAATAAAATATATTTTTTAAAAATTTTTCTATTATGAAGATTGATTACAGATCAAAATGTCACTCTCTTCTCTTTCTGTGTGTGTGTGTGTATATATATATATATATATATTTTTTTTTAATTGATCTCAGAGAGGAAGGGAGAAGGAGAAAGAGAGAGAAAAACCTCAATAATGAGAGAGATTCATGGATTGGCTGCTTCCTATACACACCCCACTCTGGGGATGGAGCCTGGAACCCTGGCCTGTGCCCCGACCGGGAATAGAACGGTGACCTCCTGGTTCCTAGGTCGACGCTCAACCACGGAGCCACGCCGGCCAGGCTGTCACCCTCTTCTCGCCTCCCCATCGCTGCCGGCCTAGTGAGATCTGTTAACACACGAGGGAACAAAATATACAGGGGAGATCCGCTGCATGCCTTGAAAGGGTCGCATGCACTGTACCTCTCGGAACCTCCCTGCTCTCAGAGCGAACGGGGCGCAACTCACAGCCACTGAATAAAAACACCCCAATCTCCCCATGCCTCTGGCCACGAGGATCTTTCTCTGAGCGGCCACGTGTTTCGGCACCAATGCTCAGCCCCCTAAACCATCTTGTATTGTTTTGGGGGATCTGGATTCATGCTTAAGAAGCCATCAACCTGCCGAAACCGCTGTGGCTCAGTGGACAGAGCGGCAGCCTGTGGACTGAAGGATCCCAGGTTCGATTCCAGTCAAGGGCATGTGTCTTGGTGGTGGGCACATCCCCAGTAGGAGGTATGCAGGAGGCAGATGATCGATGTCTCTCATCAATGTTTCTAACTCTCTATCCCTCTCCCTTCCTCTCTGTAAAAAAATCAATAAAAGTATATTAAAAAAAAGAAAAGAAGCCATCAACCTCACCTCTGCACCTTCACCCCAAAGTTCCCTCGGGGGGGGCGGAGGGTGCTGCATGGGAGACAGGAAATCCTTCATGAGAGCCGGATCTGAGGAGCCAGGTCCCCCACACGGCAGGGAAGCACCGCGGGTGAAAATACCATCAGACAACCACTGACATCTTTGGTTCAAGGGCCTGGCTGGGACTCTCAGGCCCATGGGGAGACCCCGTGGACACGGAAGGAGGGAGAATTTGACCCTAACACCAAGGGACACACGATATGCTCTCTGTGACCGGGTAAGTCCGCAGTGGCTACGTTCGAATTCCTCCCCTTCCTGGTGACTAAGAAACAGGCCCGCTTACACGCCTCCCAGCGCGTGCACCCTCACACCACGGAACTCGTGAATCTGGCCTCTAACGAGGCTGCCCCGAACCCGGCGGTCGGCAAACTCCTGAGTCCACGGAGCCAAAGAGCAACAGGACAATGACGGACATGTCTTTGGAGAGCCCCACTTTTTTAAACGTCAACTTCTTCTGACGCCACTTCTTCAACATAGACCCGCCCAGGCCATGTTATTTGGTGGAAGAGCCACACTCCAGGGGCCAAAGAGCCGCGTGTGGCTGGCGAGCTGCAGTTTGCCGACCACGGCCCTAACTCCATTCCATTCTTTTTTAAAAAATATATATTTTTATTTATTTTAGAGATGAAGTGTGTGTGGGGGGGACATCACTGAGGAGAGAGAATCATGGATGGGCTGCCTCCTGCATGCCCCACACTGGGGATCGAACCCACAACCCCGGGCATGTGCTCTGACTGGGAGTCGAACCCTGACCTCTTGGTTCATTGGCCGACGCTCAACCACTGAACCACACCGGCCAGACCCCAATTCTACTCCTTCCCTCAGATGTGGGGAGAGCCGCTGTGTTCTCTCTTCCAGGGGGACATGGATTTCAAGTGTCCTCAGATCACAGAGGTGCCTCACAGGACCTGCCAAACCGGGGCTGGACATCCTAACAGCACACTAGACAACGCAGGGATCTGAAAGAATACCGCCCGCCAGCCTGGCTCAGGGACTGAGCATCCACCTGTGAACCACGAGTTCACGGGTGGATTCCCCCGTGGGGGCACACGCCCCAGGGACAGGCTCGATCGCCCGGGTGGGGCATGCAGGAGGCAGCCAATCCGTGATGCTCTCTTCTCTCTCTCCTTCTACTCTAATTATATATATATATATATACATATATATATATATATATATATGTATATATATATATATACTTCATTGATTTTTTACAGAGAGGAAGAGAGAGGGATACAAAGTCAGAAACATCGATGAGAGAGAGACATCGATCAGCCGCCTCCTGCACGCTCCCCACTGGAGTTGTGCCCGCAAGCAAAGTACATGCCCCAGACCTGAATTGAACCTGGGACCTTTCAGTCCACAGGCTGATGCTCTATCCACGGAGCCACACCGGTCTCGGCCTCTCTCTCCTTCTTACTTCTTCTCTGAGATCAATAAAAATAAAAGGAGGACACAGAGCGGTGTGACTTTTGAAAATTCCAAAACTCTGCTAAAGCCAGAACGAGAACACGCTTTTGAACCTCCCACCCTGAGCACTGACGGCTGAGGTGGAGTCTGTAAGCCAGGCTGCAGCTCACACATCCCACTGCAGCCAGCCTGCCTGCCTGCTGCCCGCTGCCTGCCTGCCTGCTGCCCGCTGCCTGCCTGCCTGCTGCCCGCTGCCTGCTGCCCACTGCCTGTCTGCCTGCCTGCCTGCTGCCCACTGCCTGCCTGCTGCCCGCCTGCTGCCTACTGCCTGCCTGCTGCCTACTGCCTGCCTGCTGCCCGCTGCCTGCCTTCCGCCTGCCGCCTGCTGCAGGTTTGCAGACCACTCCCGGCTGGGAGCCCCGCCAGCCCGGCCAGCCTCGCAGCAGGCTGCAGCACGGGGTGCAGATCCGAGGCCAGAGGCCCCTCGCAGCTGCCTCCCGAGTGCTGATTCCCGTCCAGGTGAACCATCGTCAGGAAGAGCCACATCATCATCATCACCACCACCATCATCACCACTACCACCCGTTCACTGCGGCCACTCCCTGGCCTGCCACAGCCCAGGCTGCACACACTCCCACCCATGCACACCCCATGCAGAATCCAGGGCCTGCCACGGCCGGTCACCCAGCCAGGCACAGAGCCTTGGAGGCCGGTGGGAAAGGGCTGGTGTCCACTCTGTCCACCCGTCAGAGAGGCAGGGCCTGCAGAGCCCCTGCTGGGCAGCTGGTGGTGATCTTGAAAAACTCACCTCCCTGCCGAAACCGGTGTGGCTCGGTGGATAGAGCGTCAGCCTTCGGACTAAAGGGGCCCAGGTTCGATGCCGGGGTCAGGGGCATGGACCTTGGTGGCAGGGGCATGGACCTTGGTGGCGGGCACATCCCCAGTGGGAGGTGTGCAGGAGGCAGCTGAGCGATGTTTCTCTCTCATCAGTGTTTCTAACTCTCTCTCTCTCTTCCCTTCCTCTCTGTAAAAAAAAAAAAAAATCAATAAAATATATTTAAAAAAAACAACAACTGACCTCCCACGAAGGCAGGCGGGAGGAAGGCCCTCCAGAAGCCACATCTGGCCTGGCGGGCGTGGCGGCGTGGCTCAGTGGTTGAGCGCTGACCTCTGAACCAAGAAGATCAGGGTTCGGTGCCTGGTCACAGCACATATGCCGGGGTGGCAGGCTCCAGCCCGTGAGGGGCATGCAGTGATTCTCTCTCATCCTTGATGTGTCTCTCCCTCGCCCTCTCCCTTCCTCTCTGCAATCAATATATACATTTTTTTGTTTGTTTGTTTTTTCTTTAAGCAGCATCTACCCCTGCCAGGGAACAGGCACCGGGGCGGCCAGGTGAGGGGCAGAACCGGGCCGCAAAGTGCCTCCTTCTGCTGTGAGACCTGCCAAACGGGTCCTTTCACCCCCGCTGACCTCTGAACCAGGAGGTCAGGGTTCCCGCGAGATCCCAAACCGCGTGGACGCCCCAAGTTTCTCCCGCAGCAGCACACGGAGCCCAGGGAAGCAGACACCGTGCACCCCTGCACCCCTGGCCCCCCAGCGCCTGGCCCAGGGCCCTCGCCCCAGCTGCCACCTGCCCTGCCCCAGCTGCCACCTGCATTACGCAAGGACTGCCCCCTCCCCAAGCCACTTCGGGGTTCCTGAGTCTCCCCCCATCGTCCAGGGCAAGCCCACCTCTCTTCCAAGGTGCATGCCCGCGCGTGTGGGACTGGCTTCCCCTGCAGGTCCACCCCGCGAGCAAAGTGCGGGGAGAGCCCGACTCCCCGCGCGCCCTTGCGGTGGCCCAGGGCCGGCCCCGCCTCGCTGCATCCTCTTCCTCCCCGCGCACCCCCCACACCCCCACGAGGAAATGGCACCCCCTCTCCTCCCACGCAGTCCGGCGGCGGTGGGTTCTCGCACTCGACCCGCTCCCGCCGCCTCCCGCTGCGGGACCCGCCGACCCCGGGAACATCTGGAATCCCCGCGTTCCCAGACCGGGGTTCCCTGGCACCCCCCGGCACCCCCTCCACGACACCCCACCCGACACCCCCCCGGGACCCGCTGACCCCGGGAACATCTGAAATCCCCGCGTTCCCAGACCGGGGTTCCCTGGCACCCCCCCGGCACCCCCTCCACGCCATCCCACCCCACCTCCCCCGCGCTCCCCGCATTAGGGGGGTGGGGGGGGAGGCCGCGTCTTACCGCCCGTGTCCTCGAAGCGCGGGGGCGGGCGGTCCCGCAGCGCCGCGCTCCAGCCCGAGGAGCCGGCCTCGTCCTCCTCCGGCTCCAGCGGCGGCGCAGCAGCGGCATTGGCGGCGGGGCCGCAGGGCGGGGGCCGCCCCGGGCGCTCGTCGTCGTGCTCGTCGTCGTCCGAGGAGGCGGCCGAGGAGGAGCGCGAGGCGGCCGAGGTGCTGTAGAAGGGGTTCCCGCCGCTGTCGGCGCCCGACTCGCCGAACACGTCGTCCGAGATGTGCAGGCTCTCATAGCGCGCGCGGGCCGCCTCCAGCAGCGCCGGCGCCCGCCGCTGCCGCGCGCCCCCGCCGCCGCCGCCGCCGCCGCCGCCGCCGCCGCCCTCGGCCATCGCCCCGGCCGCCGCCCCGCGCAGCGCCTCCCGGCCGCACGCGCCGGGGCCCGGGCCCGCCGCCCCCCACCAGCGCAGCCGGCAGCACAGCGCCCGCCGCTCCGCGCCCGGCAGGCCCGCCGTCTTGGCCGCCTGGGACCGCCCCCCGCGCCCCGGGGAAGCGCACTCGGAGCTGAGGCGCCCGCCGGCTGCTGCGGGCCGCGACGAAAGGGGGGTTGGCGGCTGGACCCGGAGCCGCTGCCGCCGCTGCCGCTGCGTCTCCCAGCGGCGCCTCCCGCGTCTCCACAGCCGGGCCCCGCGCGCACCGAGCGCTCTCGCCGGCCGACCTTCCCGGGCGCGAGCGGCCGGCGACAGGTCCCGCCCCCTCGCACGCCACGCCACGCCCCGTCGCCCTTCCAGCCTTCCGGCCAATGGGGGAGCCCGGCTGGACGCGGTGGGCGGGGCCTGCGACGGGGGACGCTCCATTCTCCCCTCCTGGGCGCAAGCTGCCAGTGGAGGCCCCGCCCTCCCGCACGCCCCGCCTCCTCGCCCTTCCAGCCTTCCGGCCAATGGGGAGAATGGAGCGTC